>JAODLM010000118.1:0-90140 GCA_036937905.1 Salvia rosmarinus
CTTTGGACCACGGTTGACAACCCGTCAAAGGAGGCGAGTCGGATCGGAAGAAGAGAGATGCGGGATGAGCGGAGAAAGAAGAAGCGGATAACCCAGGTCGTGATACGATCGCGAAGTGCCGAGAGAATCGAAGGGCCGATGGAATCAGGCTCGGACCTCGGCCAAATCCTGGCGGCAATCGCCTCGTCTGCTCAAATCGAGAGCGGAGATATTCGGGCTCCACCCGAGCTCTTCTAGAAGCCCCTCATGAAGGAGGATCTAAGAAGAGGTCGACATAGAGTATTGTGACTATCGCCCAGGCGTGGTCACAATACACCAGATGCAGAAACTTTGGCTCGTAGATTGACAAGCTCGTCAAGGAGGAGCCCTCAAGAAATACCTCGGCGGTGGGCGGGGGCAGCAAGCGTGGAGGAAAGAATGGAGGTGGCAACAGCTGGGGGCCGACCTCGGCGGCGACCCAACACGAAGATATGAGGACGAAGGTCCCGATGCTATGGAGCGGTCATGCCATTCTGGGATGCCTATAGGAGCAGCGAGGTCGTCGTTAAAGAATGGCTTCTTGGGCCGGCCCAGGAGGCCGAAAAACAGCGACTCGGAATGGTGAGAACATCGTGTTCTCAAAGATGACCCGTGCCCAAACTCATGCCCTTAAAGGCGCCATCCACGATCTGAAGGTGGTGGGCGGCAAAACGTCCACGGGTCTACATCGACGCCGGTGCCTCCGTCGGCATTATCTTCAGGCTATGCGGATAAACTCGGTCGGAGGAATTGAAATACATCCCGCCCATCCAGGTTCGGAGCTTCGCTCGGAGGCGGTTCACCCGAAGGTGTAATTACCGGGGTTCTGGTAGGGCGTGCTCCAGTCGGTCACAAAGGCTATTCAATTTTTCTGGTCGGGCTCCTCTCCAGGTACAACATCATCACGGCGGAGATTGGCATGCGCCGCTGAGGCCGTCGCTGATTGCACCGCCTCCTGATCGAGATACCCCCGATGGTGAGTCTTGAGCATCGGGGTGACCAAGCGGCGACCAAAGAATGCCTACTGAGTCTCAAGCCAGATGTAGCCTTGCCTCGGGCCTAGCAGATTCTGAGAATCCCGAGGCCGTCACCTGGGGACGACTGTTGAAAACCTTGACTATCTGACGGCGACCCTCCAAAGTTGTCGAAGTCTGCCGTCGAGGCTGGCGATATTCAGCGGCATGTCATGCAGTTACGAGGGAATACGGGGGCGTGTTCGCGTGGTCCCCACTCGACATGGCCGGAGTGTCACCCGAGCTCATAACTCATCGCCTCGACATTGACCGGCTACTTAAGCGGTTCGGCGAAGAAAAGAGGGTTTGCGACGATAGCGGCCAGGTCGTAAGAGGCAAGTACTCGACTCGAAGGCGAAGATCTTGTTCGAGGGTTAAGTACCCGACTGGATGGCCAATCGATCGTGGTTGAAAGCCGGGAGGAGTGGCGCGTGTGTGTCGACTACGCGACCTCGACAAACCTTTGCCCAGAAGATTGTTACCCTCCCGAGCATTGACAAAGGTGGAGGCCTTTGGTAGGCCACGGGATCTTGATTTCCTAGATCATACAAAGGGTACCACCAAGTCTGATGAGCCGGACGGCGCCCAAAGCAGCGTTCATCATCGACGGTGTCTTTAACGTCTGGAAAGATGCCTTTCGGCTGAAAGCGCCGAGCTACCTACCGGAGGATGGTGGGCGCAATATTCGAGAGACCATATAGGGGAAATTGTCGAGGTCTCGTCGGCGATATAAGTAGTCAAAAGTCAAAAAGCGGAGGTTGTGCGGCGACCTCGGAACTATCCTACTGATTCCTCGGGTCGTGACCTCAGCTCGACCCCAGAAGTGTACATTCATGGTGAAGGCGGGTAAATTCACGGGATCTTGGGTTTCTCGAAGGCACGAGGCAAATCCACTAAGGTGAAAACATTGCTTGACATGCAGTGCAGACCATCAGGAGATCCACAAACTCACTTTGGGTGTCTAGCAGCCTCGGCGATTCTTATCTCGGGCTGCTTGAGAAGCGACTTCCTCTTCAAGATCTTGAGGTGCTCGGGACTTCGCTGGCGGGAAGAACACCATGTCACCTTCACACGATTTCGAAAGAGTATCTCGCCGACACTGCTTGACCCGTCATCACTAGAAAGAGGCGAGCTCCTTTCCTATATATCTGGCCGCCTCGGACGAAGCGATCGATCTTGATATTAGTGCGAGATGAGGTGGGACGACAACTCTCATCTACTTTATTAGTCGGGCTCTCAAGGCCGAGGCAGTACACCGCCTCGAAAAAGTAGCGGCGGCACTAGTGAGCGCATGCGATGCCTCAGAGCCTTCTTCCAGCCCGTTACGTCCGGTCTTGGTGACTACTCGAGATAAGTCTTGTAAAGCAGTCATCCGGACGTGTAGCCAGTGGACCTTTGGAGCTCGTGAGCACGAAATTTCATACTCCCAGGCCGGCCATAAAAGGCAAGCTCTCGTGACTTCACGGTAGAGGCCAAATTTACAGTCGATCTACCCGGCGAGGTCACTCCAACTCCAGCCCCAGCGAATCATCACTTAACCCACACGATGGTTCTTTGGATGTGCGTGGGCGAGCTTCATGCAAAATGGGCGTGAGCGGCGCATCCTCCTCTCGGCCCGAACAAACAAGAAGTGACCTATGCACTCGGGTTTACCTTCCCGACCACAAACAATGAGGTGGAACGCGAGCACCGCTCTCGGGACTCCACGCTTAAAGGAGTTGAAAGTGGAAAGATCCGGATCTTTGGAGATTCCTGGGTTGTGGTAAACCGGGTCTTAGGCAAATCTGAGGCGAAGGATGATCGAATGAAGCGGTATCTTGAGAAGGCAAATGAGATCTTGACCTCGTTCGTGTATTCCATAATTCATCGTATTCCACGAGGGAGAAACGGCCGGCGACATCCTCGATGAAGTTAGCGTCGTCATCAACAAATCCACCGGTGGAAGAAGTCCATTCGAGAAGCATTGCGGAGTCCCACATCGGCATCATCACGAGATAGAGCCAAACCGATGTCTCCCATAAAGGCTATCTCGGAAGATGGCGCCTACCTCAGATCGGCTCGAGCGAAAAGATGGTGGTGAAATCCCAAAGTACCTCACATGAGGCACTCTCTGAAGTCGTGCCTTCAACCCCTCTGAGGTGCCTCGGACGGAAGAAGCCGACTACGTACTCAATAGAGGTTCACGGAGGGTCTTGTGGAGTCACATCGGGTCGTGAGCTCTCTCGAAGAGGCGTTGAGGTCGGGATATTCTTGGCCGCACCTCGTCGAAGATTCGCCGAGCTCGTCAAAAGTGTCGAAGTGCGACTTCACTCCACGGTCGAGCTACCCGCACCGAACTAAGTAGCTACGAGTTCGTGGCCTTTCATCGATGGGGATCGACATCGTTGATCCATTTGACCGAGCACCGGTCGACTTCGATACTTAGTCGTAGGCGTAGACTACTTCACAAAATGGGTGAGCGAGCCACTTTCGAGCCTCTGGCGGAGGATTCAGACCCCGTGTGGAAAAACATAGTTTGCAGCTTGATACCGCATATTTTGATCTCGAGACAATGGCACCCGGTTAGTGACAAAATTTTAAGGAATGGTGTGAAGAGCTCCGGATCGAAACAACGTTTCACCTCGATCGCGCACCAGAGCAGATAGTCGGGACAGAGGTGACGAACCGCACGATCGTCTGAGGATTGAAAAAGAGGTTGAAGCCGAGCTAAAGGTGATTGGGTTGAAAATCTCCCTCAAGTCATACGGTCTACGAGACAACACCTCGAACCATGCGGAGAAACCCCTTGACTTGGTCTCACGGACCGGCGTTGTCATCATACCGGCTAAGATCGGTAGCGAGCCCAGCGTACTCTTCACTTGATCGAGAGCGAGGGCGAGGAAGATCTCGTGTCGACCTTGATACTCTCGAGGAGAAGCAGCGAGCTCGCCTTCGCCATGAAGCCAAATCTGAGTGCCGGTGCGCGGTGCTACAACAAAAGGGTAAATCGATCTTCGCCCCACCTCGGCATAGTTGTTACTCGACTATTTGGGGAGGCTATGATGGGATATGGCCCACCACTCGGGCCACCGGTAGAGCCCAAGCAGTGGGCTGACTTAATAACGACCAGCGGTTAAGCGAGGCCCGACCTCTAAACCTAATCAAGACTTTGTCAAGGCACCACCACATGGGCGGGGATCCCTACATGCGAGGCCAAGGTCCCTACATGGAAGGAGTCGATCCATGATCGGGGGATTGGGCACGTCTTTAGGGGTCTCGAGATATGTATAAATTGGGGTTAGATCGGCGGTGAAAGGGTTGCAACTTATTGAATACTAGAGAGCTTTTGATACATTTTCATTGTAATCCTACATAGTGAAAGTATTGAGGAATCACTCCTCCGTGGACGTAGATCTTATTCTTGATCGAACCACGTAAAAGCCTGGCGTTCTTTCTTTGCTTTACATAAATCATGTATACACATACACTAGATTTATCACTAACATAATTGTAATTTGTATGTATATCCTATTTTGAATCATTGAAAAGATATGTATAATATATTTGGATCCAACAAACTAAAGTATCCGGTTGCTTTGGTAATCAATCTTGAGATGTTCAGTGATGAGGAATAAAAATGAATCTTCTTGTCTAAAATGAAAGTATTTTCCTTTCTAAGATGGACCTAAACCGTGTAGCACTTCAATTGTTTCCAATTTTCAGCTAATTAAAGATGGTGAGAGATACAAAATATTGGTTGGAAAATTGAATTATTTAAGGTTGACACTTCCTATATTGCTTATCTTGTTAGTGTAGTGGGAGTCGATATATGTCATCACCTATTGTTAATCCTTTGGAAGGCGATAAGCAATTTTTTGCTATTTGGAAGGAGTGCTTGGGCGTGTAATTGTATATGGTGATTATGATAGCGATAAGATCGAATGCTTACGAGATATTGACTAAGGAGGATTAAAGAAGATCGAAGACATATCTTAAGATATTGTGTGTTCCTTGGAGGATAATTTAGTGGGAGCGTAAGAAATAGAAAGTGGTCTCACGTTGAGTCGTAATCGAATATAGAATGATAGCTAAGTGCGCATGTCGGATCTTGAATATATATTTGTTTCTAAATAAAGTGGGTTTGAAAGTTTCATACCAACTAAGTTTTTGTGTGATAATAAGGATACACTTCATGTTGCATCTCATCCAGTCTTCGAACTAACCAAATATATTGAAATTGATTGTCATTTTGTTTGTGAGGATTCAGCAGTATTGCTTTCACTAACGTTTTCAATGGAGTTAGGGTTGATTATATTTGTAATATGGTGTTTATAATTAATATCTATGCTAGCTCCAACTTGAAAGGGGCAATGAGGGTTGTTATAATTAGATTCGTATATGTGGTTTAGTTGTATTGCTTTTATGGGCCAACTTAGATTATAATTCTTGTGTATATATCGTGTATAGTTCACTTCATGAATATAGAAAAAGTCCCCAGCATCTTTTTACCTATGAATTAATAATTCTAAATAATACATCTTTAACCTAAAATGACACTTTTCTCTGTAGTAAATAGTACACCTTTTATATTATGTTATAAATTTTTTTTATTCGATACCAATCTATATTAAAACTACTACTCCTCCATTCCCAAAAATTTTTCTTGGAATTTTAAACCACAATTTTAATAAAAGCTATTGAATGTATTGTGAATGGAGTAAGAGTTCCAAATTAGTTTAGTATTAAATTAATTAATGGTGGACCATGAGTGGTAAAAGGTATAAATAAGTGATGTTATTTGAAGGTAAGAATGAAGGATTATAGTGGACCATGGATGGTAAAATATATAAATAATATATATGTATATATAATATTTATTTTTATTTATAAGTGTAATATGTATATATAATTTATGAGATCGAATCCGACCCGTGGATCCATATAATATATATGTAGTAAATAATAGTACACCTTTTATATTATGTTCGCAATTTTTTCATTAGATATATACCAATCTATATTAAGACTACTACTTCCTCCTTCCCCAAATTTCTTGTTGAAATTTTAACAAGAGTTTTAATAAAAGCTATTGAATGTATTATGAATGGAATTAGAGTCTCAAATCGGTGTAGTGTTAAATTAATTAGTGGTGGACTATGGATGATAAAAGGTATAAATAAGTGGTGTTATTTGAAGGTAAGAATGAAGGATTATAGTGGACTATGGATGGTAAAATATGTAAATAAAGGGTGTTGTTGATGATAATAAGTAATGGGTATTTTGTGAGATAATTTTCATAAATGAAATAGAAAAAGTTTGATGGATGTACCAAAAGGAAAATTAGAAAGGAAAATGAGGATGGAGAAAATATATTTTTAACCCAAATAACCATAAAATGACACCGTCTTTTATGTAGATTTAGAAATTCTTGTACTTTATAGTAATAAAAACTATAATTTTAGCATTAGAAATTAAACGATAATTTTCAGTATTATAAATAACAATTTTTTTTCAAATAATTACGGATATGTCACTGCCCTTTTCTAATCCAGATAAATATATAAAAATACCACGCTTCATTTTAGTGCAATGTTTATTCTATGTCAAGTAGGAGGATCTGTCTTACGAATCAAAATTCATTGAAAAATCTAACACAATTATACCTCATAAGTATTATTAATGTATATTGTTGTGTAATATTACATATAAAATATGTGATGATGAGGTCACGTCCTAGAATAATGGTATGTTTTACATAGATTTGATGGTGCAGTTCATTGCAATGCATCCTTTTAGGATGATGCCATGTGGGTAAATTGTAAGATTTCAATCGATTTTGACTGACAATTTGCTTGATCTCAATCAATTGAAACCTATAATTTGCTACATATCATCATCCTAAAAAAGAGATACACTGTAACATCAAACTTACCGCTTGTTTCAGCATATATAGCTAGCTGCTATCTAGATTTGGATGGGTTTATTATTATCAATGGAGCCTACAGAAAAGGGCTTAAGAGCTTTTGCACATGCAAATGTTTGTTTCTTATTAGTATGGACTCCAACAGAATATGACACCACAATTAGGTAATAAATCTTGTCAAAATTATAGTTGATATTATCTCTATTCGAAATTTATCACTTCTTATACTCATTAGGGTTCATTATATATGAAGAATATCTCAATTTCAGCTCTTAAAAACCGAGTATCTCAATTTTAACATTTTACAAGGAACGATATACTACTTCTTACCATTTATTAAATATATATCGATTCTTTATGTTCCAAAAATTTGGAAGGAAAAAGTATATTTGAAGTTTAGTAGATGATCATAGTAGCTTTGGTTTTGTGCACATAAGCAAATGTTAGATCAAGTTCACATAAGCTTGGCGCACTGATCAATTTTATGAAAAGATAAGTAGTGGCCAATAACTCTATGTAAGGGTAGCTAGATCATAATACAAAAATCTGGTATGGACGTTCGTATGATGTGGGCTTCTTAGTGTTATTTATTTATTAAATAATAATTAATTATTAATTAATAATTAATCTTCAATTGAAATTTAATTAAAATATTTGAAATTCATTATATTTTGAAAAATAATGGAAGGCTGCCTCACTCCTCGTCATCATTATTTTACTCAAACCATGAACAACCGGCCTGGAATTTGGTTTGCTAAATTGATGTAAAAAGAAATATTATACATATTACTTAATTAATCGAGGAAACCAATTTAGTTTTTAAAGTAAAGCCTTCGGCTTTCCTGAAAACTACGGCAAAGCCCTCAATATTTGACTTGATCTTGAAGACTACACAGATAAGATGCTCCGGTCAAAGATTTCGCAATTCACTAACATCATCTTCTCTCTCCTTTTGCGTCTCCGGTCACTATAAGGAACAATTTCCTCCATTTTAATTATTTGTTTTTCTTTTAATTAAATGCAAACAATTTGACGAGAATAGGTCAAAAATTCCATGTTCATTAGTTTTAACACTACCTTTTCCTGTAGGGACAGTGTATATTGGAGAATGTCTAGGTCGGTTCTAAAGGATCTCAAAATTCAATTAATCAAAGAGATTATAAAGGAGATTGATGGGATATGGCTTTCTGCTCAAGCCCGATAGCGAGCCCAAGTGGTGGGCACGACCTAATAAACGACCTATCGTTGGTTATTAAGCCCAACATCTAAACCCTATTCAAGATCGAATCTGAAGAGATATTGAAGGAGATATTCGAGGATGAGATATCGCCAGAGAGAGATCGGATCTGCTGACAATCTTAAAGGATCCATAATATGTATAAATAGAGGTTAGGTTGAAGATAGAAGGGTAGCAACTGTTGGATTTGTATCTTGAAAGCGGTTTGGTTGAGCTTGTATACAATGTTTCTGTTTCCACTATTACAATCTCTATCACGAATTGAATACTTGATTGCATATATCTAAGTCCCTTATCTCATATATAAGTTAGATCATACGGTGTGTAGAAGATCACGAAGTACGTATGATTGATCAAGCAATTGAGATATAAAAGGATCACGGTTGAGACAACTTGAGGGCGAGTTGTCGGTATAGGCTGCGGTGTAGATAAGAAGTGACTTGACTTGGTTGCTTGTCTGTCTTTGATGCGTCTCGGCGTATTGAAGGATCACGATGAGATGAGTTCTTCTATCGACCGTCGTGAAGAACGAGATCTCGATGACTTACGATGATCTAAACCTCGATAAGGTATTAGGTGAGTATGAGTTCTTGACCATCACTTTGACTTGTTATGGGTGAGGGTTATATGTTCTAACGATATTCTCCGCGTCTTGGGTGGTGGCGGTGCTTGTATGTCGTACTAGTTATCGTGTCAGTCACCGTATCCGTTTAGGATGATGGCGTCCCATAAGGAGCTCAAGGTTTATTGTACTAAACCACTGCGGTTGAGTTAGCTCAAGTACAATAATAAGGTTGAGTGGTACTACTTAAGGAATTAAAGATATTAATTATTTTAAGCGATCGAGATGCTCTAAATAATTAATGGACGTGCGATATCTTATATCACGAGGATTCGTAATGTCTAAGTGCAAGCTGACTCACCTTGGTAATAAAGGGTAAGTCGGCATTTATTCTCTAGGGCATGAATGAATGTTTATAAATTAATTTATGTTACGGTTTGAACATAAGATAATTAATTTATTTGAGGCCCATCTTTATTCCTTGCATTTGATCCACAAATTTGCCCATCGAGCCCGTTGTAGTAATCGCGCCCATCTCTCTAAGGATGATGATTTGATTCTCTTTATCCATAAGGATATTATTATATTTATGGGATATGCATGGATCCTTTTCGCGTGGGATTATGATAATCGTTCTAAATATAAGGTAAGAGATAAGATCAAGGTTAATCCTCAATTATCATCACCATAATTTTCGAGAATCCTAGTGTGTCATTGGGAGGAAATTTTAGAAATTAGAGAGAAAAGGAGGAGATTTTACATAGCATTCTCCATAGATAGTCCTCGCTCGGCGTTGGAGATTGGGCGGCCGGGATCGATCCGGAAGGTCAAAGCCGCGAGTCTCGATCCGTTCATCCCGTTCATCCCAGAGCAGATTCAAGGTAAACACGAGAAAACCCCTCGTGTTGCAATTAATTATATAGCGCATCTAGAAATATAATCGATGTATGGTGAATTAAACATCGAGATAGATCCTCGGGAGAGGTTAAAATCGATTTTCCTACAATTGGTATCGAGCACAGGATCGGTATCTTGGCTCATTGGATTAATCACGTTTGATTATAACGTGCTCAATTAATTAATTGTTGAATCATCGTTCATCGTGGCTTTCGTTTTATTTTAGTCGGATTTTGTTTTCACCAGAAAATCCGTGGTTAGATTAGATTTGTTTTACGTAAATCTTATCTCAAAAGAAAACGAAGCGAAAGGGCGAAGCGAGGCGGCGAAGTGCGTCGAAAAAAGCGGGCGCCGGCCGGGCGGCGTGCGGCGGCAACGGCGCGCTAGCGTCGCGGCGCTGTGATCGCGCCGCCAGCGTGTGCGTGTTTTCTCAACGGCTCGGCGGACAGGCGTGCGGGCGGGCGAGTCGCGCGTGGCGCGCGGCGTGCTTGGCGGGCGGCAGGGCGTCGTTTTCGCGCGGATGCCCGGCGGCGCTTCGGCCGCAGCGCGCGGATACTCGCGAAACCTCGGGTCATCTCGGCGGCACGCGGCGACCTCGGCGGTCGAGCTCGGCAGCGTCGCGGCGACCTCGGCGTCGGCCTCGGCGGCGCTGGCGACCTCGGCGGTCATGCTCGGCGGCTCGGCACGTCGGCGGCTCGGCCGCTAGGCGAGCTAGGGGCGGCGAGCGAGCAGCGGGCGCGAGCGGCGGGCACGCAGCGTTTGTCGTGCAAGATCCTCGGCGCAGCGGCGGGCTAGCGGTTGCGAGGTCCACCGCGGTATCGCGCGCCAGCCAGCGTGGCAGCTCACACGTGCTCGTCGGTCACGGTCATGAAGCCCGCGAGGAGCAGCAGGTGGCGGCGCGCAAGGCTTAGGCGCATGGGCTGTGCCCTGGCCAGCGACCCGCCCACTTTGGGCCAGATCCGGCCCGGACCCGATTTTCGGCCCGAATCCGGTTTTGCGAATCCGGTCCGTGCCCGTGCCGCGAGGCCCGTTTGAAGATTATGAAGATCATGCTTTGCAATTCTATGTAATAGATTAGGCGGAAAGTCGGGGTTCCACAGTGAGCCGATGAGCGTTTTATTTTATTTTTATCGTTCATTGCATGTCGTGGATGTTTAAATTATGCGAAGCATGCTATGTATGTTTAAATTACGTGAACAAACATATTATATGTTTCGTGATTGGATGAGCATAGTAAGCATGCTAGGTTTATCGCGTTTTCAAGCATATTTTAGAATTACTGAGCATGTTTTACATGTTGAGTTCTATAGAAAAGCATGCTAGGATTACGTGATGCTGCATGGACAAACCTTTTGAACAAAAGACTAAGCAAGTAACCCGACATATTAATTTTCAAATTAAATTGTCAAGACCTCCACTTTTGATCTCTATACAAAGTGAGGCCTTGCTTGAGTGGCGATCACATCGTGGCTTGCTTGCCTTTGTTTATCATAAGTTTGTTAGATGAGATTTCTAAATAAAACATTTTAAATCTATTGAAGTGGGAGTTTCATGTATGGCGATCCTGCAGCGTGGCTTACATGTGCGATTTTCATAAGTTCTCTAGAGATGGATATAAAATGAGATAACAAAAATTTGGATTGGGCGGTATGGTCTGGTGGTATGCCAATACTAAAATTCATTTTTCTGCTTGTTAAAATTGTGGTCATTGCTTAGACATCACCTCGAGTACAACTTCCCGCCAAGTCCCTTCTTGCGATAGTGATGTGGTCTAGTAAGGTCAATCATTAATTTCATTTGTCGTAAGGATAAGTTGACATGGATTGAAATTAAGCGACTAAAAGGTATATTTTAGTCGATCGGGGGTTCGTGTGTAGCGTCCACACGCGTGGCTTGCATATGGGATTCCTTGGGCGATTGGAGGTTTCAATCAATATTGTTTTATCAAAAGGTTACAATATTATTGTTACAATTATGTGCGATCGTATGCTTATGTGTTTACATTATCTTTTCGAGATATGTCTCTTTGCGATTATCAATATGCTACTTTAAAATCCCTATCGGTTTGAATTTTATCGGTGGAAGCGAAACATGGAATATGTTCTTATCGCTAAAGAACACATGTTTGTTCTCACTACTCCTAAACCGGTGCCACTAACGACGCGTCGACTAATGAGCGTGAGAGTCGGCGAGACTTTGGCATAAGTCGAATAATATGGCCAAGTGCTATATGATGACTACTATGTCTGAGGGCTTGCATGCGACATCGATCGATGGTGAGCCTAAGCGAAATATGGTCAAGTCTCGAGTAAGTTTGTGCAATCGGATCGGACGATCCGCTTCCACAATGAGAGAAATCTTGGCGTGTAAGATGGAAGAAGGAAGTTCGGTCCATAAACATGTCTCCCATGACTCGTCTCATGGATAATCTTGATCGGTTGGGAGGAGGTATTGGCGAAGAAGCTAAGGTCGATATCATCCTCAACACTGCGCCAAGTCTTTGAGAACTTTCACGTGAATGCGATCATGAGCAAGACCAGTATACACTTAGTCGGTTGCTTAATGATCTCGTGGCCGTGGAAGGAGTTATGGGAAAAGGGCACATGCTCTTGCTAGCACATCTAAGGGCCCAAATTTTCCGTTGCAAAATGGAAATAGAAAAGGGGCACCAAAGGTGGTAGAATCAAGGGAACTAGTGGGAGTAGTAGGGCGAGAACATGGCGCCACCGGAGGCTCGAAGAAGCGAAGGAGAGGCGAGTGCTTGAGTCGGCAAGGCGGGCATTGGAAGGCCAAGTGCCCTATGCTCATGGCTCAAGTCGCCATTTGCTTTAATGCGAAACATGTTTAGCGACTTGTTCTACCCATTCTTGGGTAGTAGACACGAGTCTGCGTTGATCATGTTTGTTACACGCTGCGAGGTTCCTACGGACAAGGGAGGCGAGTGATGGCGAGATAACGATCTCCATAGACAGGCGAAAGTCGAGGCCGTTGCGATCGGAGATGTTACTTTATGTTTTGAAAGAGCAGTTTAGTATTAAAAATGTTTTATATGTGCGGATTTTGGCGTAACCTTGTTTACGTTTGAAATTGTTTATTCATGGATATTACATTATTTTTGATAGTGGTGTTTCTATCATAAGAAATGACGAAGTTATACGTGTTGGCACATTATATAATTCACTTTATACTATTTACGCTAAACATAATACCTATAACTATGTTGCATCTACATCAAACCTTAAAAGAAAGTTTTCTTATGAAGATGACACCACATTCCTCGGCATCTTAAACTAGGTCACATCAATCTAAATAGGATCCAAAGTGGCTAAGAATGGGCGTTGGGTGATCTCACGATTACTCCGTTCGATCTGCGAATCTGTATAGAAGGAAAGATGTCGACCCGGACCGCTTCAAGGCAAGGGTTATAGAGCGAAAGAAGTGTTGGAGCTAGTCCATTCGACTGTGTTGACCGATGTCCACAAGCTTGTGGAGAATGCAGTATTTTGTCACTTTCATTGGCGATTACTCGAGTGCGGATACATATACCGCTACCGCAAGTTTGAATGCTTTGAAATTCAAAGAGTTTAAGGCGGAAGTGGAGGCGAAGCTTGGTAAAAGTATCGAGATTCTTTGCGGTCCGATCGCGGTGGTGAATACCTCGATGCGATTTTATGGACTATCTAGTGAAGTGTGGGATTACCTCCCGGTAGACTACAAGGGCACCTGCAGCAAAATGGTGTGTCGGGAGGCGAAAAATAGGACTCTTTTGGAAATGGTTAGATCAATGATGAGTTATGCGACATTGCTATTTCGTTTTGGGGGTATGCCTTAGAAGCGGTGACATACTTGCTAAATCTAGTACCATCAAGTCGGTCGAAAAGACCCTTTCGAGTTGTGGTTTGGGCGCAAGCTAGTTTAAACCACATAAGGATATGGGTACATCCGACACGTGTCTTGAACAAGAAGGGCGACAAGTTGGAGGCTAGATCCGGCCTGAAGACGTTTATTGGCTATCTAGAGGAGCGAAGGTGGTTTATTCTATAGTCTAAGGATCGGAAGGTCATTATTAGCACTAATGCCGATTCTTAGAAGAGGATTATATGACAAACCATAAATCAAAGTTGAAATCATTCTTGAGAATTAGAAGATGATCGTATTCCACCACCGATTAGGCGAAAGTGCGAGATGTCATATCTAGTGGGAGGATCGACACGGATACTTGAAGAAATTGAAGTGGGTCGAGTTCCATTGGAGATACCGACCGTCAAGTGGTACCTACCAAGCAAGTTGTGCAGATGAGAACCACAAGTTCTTGCACCCACCGTTGCCATTGTGCTGTGCACCTCGTCGTAGTGGGAGGTTTGTTCGTCAACCCGATCGATTTATGTTCGTGGGTGAATCTTGGTTTAGTCCCGAAGCAGTGAGCAATAATCGACCCATGGACATACTGACGAGCGATCTGAGACATTGATGCAAGATCATGGCACCGTATGGACTTAGAAATTGAGTCCATAACTGACTATGGATGTATCTGAAAAGACACCTCCACGGATGGCGAGGAAGCCATAGGTAGTAAGTGGGTATACAAGAGGAAGAGATTTCGGATGGAGAGGTTTGGCTTTTAAAGCCGGGCTTTTGGCGAAAGGGTACACCCAGTTGAGGGCATCGATTTCGATGAGACCTTTTCGCTGTAGCAATGCTCAAGTCCATCGAATTCTTACGGCCATAGCGACCACTTGAACTTTGAGGTTTGGCAAATGGATGTGAAAACCGCTTTTCTAAGCGGTTACCTTGAGGAAGGTAGAGACATCTATGTCTGACAACCGAAGGTTATGTGGTGAAGGGTGAAGAGCATCTAGTATGGAAGCTTAAGAAGTCCATTTATGGGCTTAAGCAAGCCTCGCGATCACGGAACTTACGCTTTGGCGGTGGTAAAGTCTATGGATTTACCAGTTGCCTAGCGAAAGTTGTGTGTCGTTTAGATGTCTGATGATGTGGTATTTCTTGCACTTTATGTAGATGACATTCTTCTAGTTGGCAACAATGTGAAGTTGTTATCGGGCGTAAAAGTTGGTTATCCGATCGATTTCGGATGAAAGACTTAGGAGATCGTGCGTACATTCTTGGGATCGAGGTTCTGAGAGATCGCAAGAGGAAAATATTGAGCTTATCTCGGTGTCTTACATTGATCTTGTGATTACTCGTTTTAGTATCACGACCGCGAAATGATTGCTACCTTTCGGACATGGCGTTCCTTTATCTAAGGAAGCGATCACCTATGGCGCAAAGGAGATAGAGGAAATAAGACAAGTTCACTACGCTTCCGCCGTGGGAAGTCTCATATGCGCAATGCTATATCGAGGCAGATATACGCTATCGGTGGGCATAGTAGCTAGATGTCGATCTAACCACTGGACAAGCTCATTGGACTGCGATGGCATATACTCAAGTACACGAAAGGACTCGAGATTATGGGGTGGTTTACCATGCGAGATAGTCTAATACCTTTGGGTTATCTGGACTCGGTTTCCATCTTGACCGTGATGAGAAAAAGTACACCTCGGTATGTGTTTACCTTGGGAAGTGGGCCGTATCACGGCGGAGTCTGGCGGCGATGCATGCGGACTCTACCATGGAAGCCGAATATGTAGCCGCTTGGAGGCTACTAAGGAGGCTGGATGGTTCAAGAACTACCTCATGGATCTGGTGTGTGTAATACCCATGGTTTTAATCTTGAATTACGATAATAAATTAGTAATTAGCATTATTAATTCAATAATTAAAATCTTAATTAGTCGACTCTTGACTTTGACCAAGCTTAATTGGATAATTTACGTATGAGATTCAGCGAGGCTTAGTGAATTAAGGAATATAATTTTCAATATTCCTTGAGCGTAATTTTCTAACGTCGAATAAATTCGGCGATTCGTCTTCTGATATTATTAGCGGTTGAGCTTAATTTGAAATTCTATTATTATAGGAATAAATAAAGTTGTAACAAACTTTATTTTGAACATTTGGAGATAATCAAACTATGAGAATTTAGAGGCGTTTCACGTCTACGTTTAGAATAATGCGATAACTTAAGCATATGATCTCGGAATTATAAAATTCAAATTCCTATAATTATATTAGTATATAAGAGCATTATTTATCATAAAATAATGCTAGAAAATTTAAGAATGCAATGTACCTTATTTAATGGGTTTGAAAACCACAAATATTTAAATTAGGGTTTATGATCTAAATTATTTTAAATACTTTTCTATGATTAAATTTATTATCTAAGGCATATAATATGTCACTTAATTATGTAGTAGCTATGTTATACAAAGAAATAAAATGTTGGAAATGTCTTAATAATTTTAGAAAATTGTGGGTTCTAAAGTATAATTTAATATTTAATTCTTATCTAATTAATTATATATGATAATTATTATATTATTATGATGTCATTAAGGATAAAATGAGGTGTATTACAACTTGCACAAGTGGAGGCACAATTGTGCTCCAAAAGTGGCGAAAATTTAAGGTTTTAAAGTATGATTTTATGTATAATTATCATCTTATAATTAATAAATGAATATGAGTTGGATCTTATCATATTATAGGTGTAAAGTAGTAGTAGTTAACAATTAAAACAAGTAATCAAGGCTTAATAAATGAGGGGCGAAAATGTGGAAAAAAGGTTTGAAAAATATTTGATTTCATACCTTATATTAATACCACTTGGGGAGTTGAAATATTTGACTTTTCAAATTTAACTTTATACTATAATAATAATATAGTATATAATATGAAAAAAATAAAATTGATCCTAATTAATTGAGGATGGCGAAAACTACATAAGGAAGGTATAATGTGATTAATTCTTTTATTTCATGATAATTATGATATGAATTAATAATTAAATTATAATATGATATAATAAGGTATATAATATAGTATAAGATAAAAAATTTAATTCTAGGCTATGTAATATGATATAGCGAAACAAACATATATATATATTTAAATGTTACAAATTATTTAATTTAAGAGCAATTAAGATCGAAGTTGCAATTAAAGGATAAGATCACATATTAAAGTGTTATGAGTATGATAAAAATTTTGTCTCCTTGCTACAAGTGGTGGCGAATTGTTTGACATCTTAGAGCATGGTATTAATTATCAATTTATGTAATAATTAGTTTACAACTTGTAAATGCTATAAATATAAGGAGAGCACAACACTCTCGTTTTGCACCCAAACCACCGAAAATATAGTGAGAAATTCTTGAAAAGTTCTCAAAGTTTGATCCCAATCCTTAGTAAATAAGCTTTGCCGATCAAAATCCATCTGGATTAAAGGTTAGAAATTTCTGAGCTTAAGTATACATGCTAGAATTTTCGATTTTAGATCCGTTAGAATTTATGTTATAAGCTTAGTATATATACAATTTTGAAAATCTTAGAACATATGTTAATATGTTTAGATATTATGTTTATATGGTGTTATTAAGTATGTATATTAATTATATCATGAAATTAAGCATCTATTAAATTTATGCTTTGGACGAAAACTTAGGGTACTACATGTTGATGATTTTAATTTTTAATTGTTGATTTAAGCATGGAATAATAATCTAGGGTATTAAATATGCTTATATGAATTTATTTAAATTTTGGAAAACTATAGCTTATGTTTTAATGAATCTAGAAAATATATGTATATGTTATAATGTTGTGATATAATTCATATTTAAGTGATATAATAGCATATTAAGTGTGTAGATTCATAATATATGGTTGTGAGAATTTATTGAAATTTATAAAATTATTTGGACCTAAGTTGAAATTTTCGAACATGACTTAGGTAAATTAAATTCAATAATTCATAATAAATAACAATTATGTTATGGTAAGCATAATTGAGGGTGATTAATTGATATATGAATTTATTGGAATTTTAAAAATAATTTGTTGGGTTATTTATGAAAACGAAAACATTAGTGTGTAATACTAAGGTGTATAAATTTTATTTGACTAAGGTAATTACATATTATTAATCACATGATAAAATAGTGTGACATGTGAATTTATAAAATTATTACTGCAGTCTAAGCCGTTTAATTTATAATAATGAAAACTTTATAATATGTGTAATAATGTTATAAATTTATTTTATCAAGAATAATCACATAATATGAATAAAATAATGTTTTAGACATAGTATGATTTTATAGAATTTTGGAACAAAATTGCACATAAAATGATAAAATTTCGTAAATAGTTGAAAAAAGTCAAAATGTTGACTTTTGTTGACCAAAATCAAAATTGTTGACTTTTGGTTGACTTGGTCAAAATAGTTGACCAAAATCGTTGACCAAGGTCAGCAGACGCATAATCGATGATGCGTGATCAATGTGACGTAATACGTTTAGTAGCAATCTTCTTACGTTGCGTAAGTACATTATATACTAAAAGTTAGAATACCTCTTATAAATTGAGAAAATTTATAATCGACATAAATTGATTAAGAAGCGTCGAAATAAGTCGCGTTAGCACTTATTCGACACGTGAGCGTTATAGACTATGTTCGTTTCTATCGAGCGTGACCAGCGTACTAAAATGACTCTTCGTAAAGGTGATACGTGGACGAGGCATTGGCGTAGGAAAGAGACCATAGTTGAAAGACCTGCGTGTGCGAGGTGGGCTTTACTCGAAAACCACTTTTATTTACAATGCTTTCTTGAAAAGTACTTATTTACAAAGCTTTCGGTTGAGAAATGATTATGAGCTGTTATTGATTACATGCCCAAAATATTTATGTTTTAACGTATGTATCTATCATGTTGTTGGCGAGCGACTATGAATGTGAATCGATTATTGGGTAGCTCCCAATTTTAAAATCGATGTCGATCATAGTCGGATCTGAGAATTCACAGCTAGGGTTAACGTGTACACGGTGTGTGTTGTGAGCCGTTAGTAACATCATCGGCGATCGTGGATCTGATCGGATCGAGAATCACGACTATGTGATTGTGAGCCGTTAGCAACATCTTGATTGATCACGGCGTCGGTGAAGAGCTACTTCTGGCGTGAGATCGATTATGGACGGTTATGTAAATGATACGGATCATCTGAAGCAGAAAATGCTGGCGAGCGAATCTTTGAAATGATAAAGTATTTTTGGTATTCACGAGTTATTTGACTAAAATCCTCGTGTTATACTAATAGGCGATGTAATTAAATGAAATTATTTTGGCATGAGTCCACTAAGTGCAATCTTGTACTTAGCCACGCATGTTGTTTTAAATGTGCGAGTTGAGGCTGCGATAGGATGGACAAGTGTTGAGCGATCGGAGTTTTATCGCTAATAGTTTACCTTGGATGTATATAAATCGTATATGCATTCACATGCCTTCATTTGAAAACACTTTATTATATTTTGGATATTACTTATATTACCTCGGATCGGTTAATTCTTTTGTTGATGATCTGTTGGTCTAGTTTGTATGAAATCGTTATGTGTTTATCTATAACGGTTTGAAGTCTTGAAGGTTGTTGGTCATTATGTTCTTAATCCTGCTTAGTTGGTAACAGTCCGTCTAATCCGTACTTTAGATAGGCGGTTGTTACGATTAATATCGAGCCGTTAGTCCTTTGAACCACAAACCTCCTTTCAAAAGTTAAGTCTAGATTAGTCACTAGACTTCTAGAAATCGGTGGTTGTGCTCAACACTCCATCACATCAAGCTCAACAGGAAAAGAGGTAAATTATTTTCTCGGTTTGAGATTGAAAGTTGAAAGTTTGAGCAGTGAACTTGAAATTTTGGAAAATGAGATTGAATTCACATTTTGAAAGCGATGAAAGTCGTGAAAGTTTTGGGCGATATTCAGAAAGAATTTTTCGAGTTATGAGAAAAGTTGACAATTTTATGTCGAAAGTTTTATGATAAGTAAGTTATCGGTGAGAAGAGACCAAGTTTACGAAGAATGAGAAATAGTTGACATGATAATGTCAAAAGTGATGTTTGAGTTCTTGAAAGCATGAGTGCGAAATTATGTTACGATTTTGAAATATTTATTCAAAGTTTACTGATTTATTACGAAAATAAGTATGTTATTCCCAAAGAACATAGATGCTCTAAGAAGCATGCTCACCTTTTGAACATAGAAGTATGAGTTCTAGGAGCTTGATCCTCTTGCGAGAACATTAGTGAGATATTGATTTACAAGCGAGCGAAAAGTCGACTTAAACGAACTCGAGTTTCAGCGAAAAGCGACGAAAGCAAAAGAATGGATCAAGGTGCAAGGCATGGGTTCGATAAGGACCAAAGAAAGCTAAACAAATCTTTTAAGGAAACTCGTGCGAGCGAGAACATGAGCTCGCAATCGTCAGGAAGGAAGTAATTCCCGGCACCGCGGTCGCATGCAGAAAACTACACTGCGCAGTGTTTTTGTTTTGACTCGTTCTTCTTCGTTTGAACTCCGTTTTGCAAGCGGTTTTCGCTCACATATCCTTATTTCAACGAACTTCAGTTAATATGAAGGACAGAAATCCTGAATCTTTCTCAAGAATTCGTGAGGAACAGTTGAAGTTAGACTGAAAATTTTGCTAAGAATAGAGAACTTAAGAAAGTTGAAAGTAGAGATCCCACAAGTGAAATTATGATATAGAATGAACATAGGATCTTTGATGTAAACATTTATCTGCTTATCGAGATGTGTTTGCTTTATCATATGATATATTCTATTCTTTATCGCTTATCGAGATATAGATTGACTTCGCTAGTGTTATACGTGATAGATGGCGATCGTTATTACTCACCGAGGCGAAGGATGATGCGAGGTTACCCAGAGAAGTCCTTGAAGCTGTCGCACTTACGGTATGGGTTGGGCGGCGGTCTAGGAAGTTTCGATGAGTTATCTGCGATTATGGATGGGCGCCCATCGATGCGGTGTGACGAGGATATGATGGCATCAGCGTTTACTCACTCGATTGCCGGTTGATTGGGAAGACTATGCGAGAGATATCGAGCGACTATATCTATCGTGCGGGCATTGACTATGACCCGATTGGAATTTACGAGGTTTGTCGACCATCTCATTTATGTCTACAGTATATAGGGCTGCACCAGGGCCCTATCTGCCACCAGGAGTACACTTGGCGGGGCGACACGCGGAATGGTTATACAGAGGTCCTCGGTGGTCAACCCAGCGGTACCGAGATGAGATGGGAGCATGACATCGACCGGCACATGTGACGAGCATCCCGACCTAGGTCATTGGGAGTACCGGTTCTTCCACTATGGCGTTCGGACATCCGACGCGACCGGCACCACAGTTCCACCACCAATGACGCGCCTTATCATGAGAGGACATACATGGAAGCACATGATCATCGGAGAGCTATGTTCTGTCTTGTGATGTGTATGCGATAGGGGAGGAGAGGCTGGACCATCTCGGGGCGTGCTAGAGAGGAAAGTTGGAAGAAGATTCGAAGAAGACCGGAAGAAGATCTGAGGAGGATCAGCGAGGAACCAGCGCGGGAGAACCATGGAGGCGTGAATAGAAACATGGGCCAGCGGATATTAGTATCTGAATAGTATGTAGTATGTAGTAATGATGTTAACAAACAATGTAGAAGCATAGTATTTTAAGGCGCTTATAACTAGTATATAGTTGTGATGGTATACATAGTGCAGTGTGTACTTAGCTTCCTTTTAAGCAATGACATGCAGAATAGTCCTTCGAGGCAAAGTTTTCCATATATATATGATGATGACCTAGATGGGCTTTTATGAACATCAAGTTGTGCGATAAGAATGATGGTTGCTTAAGTTGTTTCTGATTCGATTGTATAAAGGTGTTATGTATATTCAGCGCAATGAGCGTTATTCGAATACTAACTACGTTTATTAACGAGAATACCGCCAGACGTGCACCTCGGTGGGAAGTGAGGCGGGGTAGAGGAAGAAGCGAGGCGGGAGAATACCGGACCGAAAGTGAAGAGATCCAGGTGCCACCCCACCCACACGACCGTAGAGTGGAAGAACTCTTTTAAGCGAGAACCCCCTCCTTCAATGGCAAGGAAGCCACGAGGATGCCGAGCAGATGGGTTAGGTCTATCGAGGCAATTTTGATTTCCTTGTTGTACTCGCAAGAGGTTATCTTGCGTGACATTCAACTCACGGACCGGCTAACTTCGGTGGGAGGCGAGGAGAAAGACAACGACCGGAACAAATGGAATACTTTACAGGGCGACTTCTGGCGAAATGTATGATAAGTACATTCTCAAAAGCTCTTAGGAATAAAAGGAGATTGAATTTTTCACCACGGCGAGGCAAGATGTCGATCACCGAGTGCGACCGGCGTTACCGATATATCTAGAATCGCCCGGATTGGTGAATCTTGACATGAAAATGTCGAGAAAAATTGGCGGGGCGAGACATGAGATAAGGATGTCATTGGCGGTCATGGCGACTTAACCTATCGGAGGCTCTTAGTCGGGCGTTGGACATAGAGGCGCAATGCAGGAGAATCTGCACCGACCCGGTCACAAAATGTCGGTGACAAAGGGCGTAAATGGGAAGGAGTTCAAATAACAACAACTTCAGCGAGGAGGTTTCAACAACGACAACAAGAGGCCATGGCGAGAATAACATGGCTCACAAAGCGAGGTTGGAGGAGACCGTGTTACTCCACCTACCCAAGAGATAGTAAGGATTCCACCATGCAGAAATGTAATAAAAGGCACGGGGTGTGCGTGGTGAAATCCCATTTGCTATAAGTGTGGCATAAGGGGCCACTATGCAAATGAATGCCACAGGATTCGCTAGATAACTATGGGAGGCCAAATCAATCGGGGCCACCTTGACCGTTAAGGCAATTCGGTACCAACCCCAGCCAGCAGCAACAGCGGCGGCACAGCAGCATGAGGCGGCGGCAGCGGCAACAGCGGCGAGAATCAGCGAGGCAAGCACCTCGTCGGCGCAACCAGCTCGAGGCGAGCCATGCACTACATAGGCGCGAGCAGCGAGAACCAAGGTAACCTAGCGGGTATGGGATTACTTTGCAATATACCTATTATACTTACATTCGTCTGGTGCTTGCATTCTTTCATTTCAAGCATGCGTTGATATGTTAGAACTTAACCGAGGAAACAAATCGGAAATGAGAATCTCATCACCTATAGGAGGTATTATGACCGTTACGGGCTTGCTCGAACTTAGAATTGAACTTAGGCTCAATTAAGGTTCTAGCAAATAATTTGAGCGTAATACCTATGGGGATGTAGATATAATCTAGGGATGGATTGGTTGGCGAAAACCATTCCACAATCTTATGCGAGGAGAGAGAATTTCGATGCAACCACGGGAAAAGAAGCTACAATTTCTATGGGATTAGTATGGGAAAGAAAATCCCAATAATATCGCACTCAAGCAGGAGAATGATGAACAGAAGGAATGTTAAGCATTCCTTGGGTATCTAAATGGAGAGGAAAAGGCGGAGTAAGGGTGAAGGCGTGGAAATTGTTCGGGAATTTCGGGCGTCTTTCTGAGACATTACAGGACTACCCAGACGGCGACTAGAGTTCACAATGATGCGGGCGGGATCGGCTCCGATGTCAAAAAGCGCCTGAGAATGGCACGAGGAACTCGAAGAGTTGAAAATCAATTCAAGAGTTATTGGACTTGGGTTTTATTAGACCAAGTGTTTCACCATGGGGGCGCTGTCCTATTTGTCGAGAAAAGGATGGTTCGTTAAGAATGTGCATCGATTAGAAATTAAACAAATTGACTTAGAACAAATATCGACTACCAAGGATGAGCGATTTGTTCGATCGGTTGAGAGGTCTGGCGTATTCTCGAAAATCGATCTTAAGTCGACTACCATCGGCTAAAGATGCGACCGGAGGATATATCGAAGGCGGCATTCCGAACAAGGTATGGCCACTACGAGTTTGTAGTAGTGCCGTTCGGACTAACTAACACACTGCCGTGTTTATGGATCTTATGAACCGAGTATTCCATCCATACTTGGATAAGTTTGTCTTAGTCTTTATAGATGATATTCTCATCTATTGAAAGAACGAGGAGGAACATAGGGAACATTTGAGAGCGATGTTACAGGACCTACAGGCGAACAACTTTATGCTAAATTCACAAGTGTGAATTTTGGCAAAAAGTAATATTCCTTGGACACATTGTGTCGTGGAAGGAATAAAGTTGATCAGAGCAAGGTCGGTATGTGCGAGGATGGGCATGATCACTCAAAGCGAAATTGAAGTTTCCTAGGATTGGTGGCTACTATAGGAGATTCATTGAAGGATTCTCCAAGATAGCAAGGCGATGACACGACTACTCGAAAGGGATCAAATTCACATGGGTGATGAGTGTGAGGCAAGTTTCCAAGCGTTAAAGAAAGCGACTAGCGCACGGTATTAGCTGTCCCAGTTCGAACAAAGAATATGTTATCTATACCGATGCTTCCAAAAATGGACTTGGTTGCGTATTGATGCAAGAGGGAAGGTAATAGCTTACGCATCCGACAACTTAGGCCACATGAGTTGAACTACCGACTCGTGATTTGGGCTGGCATTGTGGTTCACGCTGTAAAGATTTGGAGACATCATCTCTACGAGTAAGATGTGAAATCTTCTTGACCACAAAGTTTAAAATACTTTTGAGCAAAAGATCGAACATGAGGCAAGGAGATGGCTCGAACTAGTAAAGACTACGACGTGGCATAAACTATCATCCGGGAAAAGCTAATGTAGTGGGCGATGCCTTGAGTTGTAAAGGTCGATCAAAGCTTGGATGTCTCTTGACAAAGAAGGAAAACTCATTGAAGAGTTTGAGAAGATGTCGATAGAGATAGTCGAACCACCAAGGACAATCATGGATAATATTGCTACACTTACTATGATGTCCGATTTAAGGAATAAAATCATAGAAGAACAAAGAAAGGATGAGGAACTAGAAGATAAGGGCTAAAGTGAGAATGGGAGAACAAAAGGTTTCAAAGAAACATCGATATAGCTTATGTTGTTTGAGGAGGCTATGCATCCCAAACAATGACGAGCTTAGAAATGAAATCATGAGTGAAGCTCATGATACTCCTATCCGCCCGTCGAGCGGTACCAAAATGTACCAAGACCTACGAGAAAGTTACATTGGGAAGGAATGAAGAGATATAGCCTCGTTAAGTGAGCGTTGTCTTACTTGTCAACAAGTAAAGGCGTTACATCAAAGCCGTATGGAAAACTGCAACCTTTGGAGATACCGAATGGAAATGGGACGACATAGCTATGGATTTTGTAACGGGTTTACCCAAGTCACAAAAGGGTAACAACTTCTATATGGGTAGTAGTGGATCGCCTTACAAAATGTGCTCGCTTCACTACCAATTCGAATCACTTATGGATCCGACAAGCTAGCCCGACTATATGTGAAGGAAATTGTGCATTGCATGGAATACCGAAGTCTATCACTTGATAGAGATTGAAGTTTACTTGATTTTTGGTAGCTTCTGAAAGGAATTGGGGACGGTGAATTTCGGCCGACTTTTCATCCATGACGGAGACGGCGATCTGAGCGAGCGATCTAAGCGCTAGAGGATATGTTGAGAGCGGTAGTATTGGATCGGCGCAACTTGGGAACAAGTTTTACCGCTCATTGAGTTTGCTACAATAATAGTTATCGGCGACAATCAACATGGCCCCATATGAAGCATTGTATGGAAGAAAATGTCGATCACCACTTTACTAGGATGAAGTTGGTGAAAGGAAAATTTAGAGACTGTCTGATGGAAGAAATGATTGAAATTATGCGCGGATAAGATAAAGAATAAAGGAAGCTCGGGATGGCGAAATCATATGCCGATGCCCGTAGATCCGAGCTAGAATTTGAGTGTGGAGACGAGGTTTTCCTAAAAGCCTCTCAGTCTAAAGGCATTATAAGATTTGGGGTAAAGGAAAGTTGAAACCACGATTTATAGGACCTTACGAGATCCTTGAGAAAATCGGTCACGTGCTTTATAGACTAGCATTACCATCAGTGCGGGTAATGTTCATAATGTGTTTCACGTGTGCCGATTAAGGAAATCGTGTATGACCCGAAACACGTAATACATCATGATGGCGTGGTCTTAAATCGATATGAGCTATGAAGAGGAACTGTGGCTATTTTGGACCATAAGGTGCAGCGGTTGAAAATAAATCAATCCCGTTAGTGAAAGTCTATGGGCACCACGGACGGGAAGAAGTACGTGGGAACTCGGGGCGCCATGAAAGCGATACCCGAACTCTTTTGAGGTATGCAAATTTCGAGGACGAAATTTATTTTAAAGGGGTAGAATGTAATACCCGTAGTTTTAATCTTGAATTACGATAATAAATTCCGTAATTAGCATTATTAATTGAATAATTAAAATCTTAATTAGTCGACTCTTGACTTTGACCAAGCTTAATTGGATAATTTACTGTATGAGATTCACTGAGGCTTAGTGAATTAAGGAATATAATTTTCAATATTCCTTGAGCGTAATTTTCTAACGTCGAATAAATTCGGCGATTCGTCTTCTGATATTATTAGCGGTTGAGCTTAATTTCGAAATTCTATTATTATAGGAATAAATAAAGTTGTAACAAACTTTATTTTGAACATTTGGAGATAATCAAACTATGAGAATTTAGAGGCGTTTGACGTCTACGTTTAGAATAATGCGATAACTTAAGCATATGATCTCGGAATTATAAAATTCAAATTCCTATAATTATATTAGTATATAAGAGCATTATTTATCATAAAATAATGCTAGAAAATTTAAGAATGCAATGTACCTTATTTAATGGGTTTCGAAAACCCTAAATATTTAAATTAGGGTTTTATGATCTAAATTATTTTTAAATACTTTTCTATGATTAAATTTATTATCTAAGGCATATAATATGTCACTTAATTATGTAGTAGCTATGTTATACAAAGAAATAAAATGTTGGAAATGTCTTAATAATTTTCGAAAATTGTGGGTTCTAAAGTATGATTTAATATTTAATTCTTATCTAATTAATTATATATGATAATTATTATATTATTATGATGTCATTAAGGATAAAATGAGGTGTATTACAACTTGCACAAGTGGAGGCACAATTGTGCTCCAAAAGTGGCGAAAATTTAAGGTTTTAAAGTATGATTTTATGTATAATTATCATCTTATAATTAATAAATGAATATGAGTTGGATCTTATCATATTATAGGTGTAAAGTAGTAGTAGTTAACAATTAAAACAAGTAATCCAAGGCTTAATAAATGAGGGGGGCCGAAAATGTGGAAAAAAAGGTTTGAAAAATATTTGATTTCATACCTTATATTAATGCCACTTGGGGAGTTGAAATATTTGACTTTTCAAATTTAACTTTATACTATAATAATAATATAGTATATAATATGAAAAAAAATAAAAATTGATCCTAATTAATTGAGGATGGCCGAAAACTACATAAGGAAGGTATAATGTGATTAATTCTTTTATTTCATGATAATTATGATATGAATTAATAATTAAATTATAATATGATATAATAAGGTATATAATATAGTATAAGATAAAAAAATTTAATTCTAGGCTATGTAATATGATATAGCGAAACAAACATATATATATACTTAAATGTTACAAATTATTTAATTTAAGAGCAATTAAGATCGAGTTGCCATTAAAGGATAAGATCACATATTAAAGTGTTATGAGTATGATAAAAATTTTGTCTCCTTGCTACAAGTGGTGGCGAATTGTTTGACATCTTAGAGCATGGTATTAATTATCAATTTATGTAATAATTAGTTTACAACTTGTAAATGCTATAAATATAAGGAGAGCACAACACTCTCATTTGCACCCCAAACCACCGAAAATATAGTGAGAAATTATTGAGAAAGTTCTCCAAAGTTTGATCCCAAATCCTTAGTAAATAAGCTTTGCGATCAAAATCCATACCGATTAAAGGTTAGAAATTTTCTGAGCTTCATTATACATCTAGAATTTTCGATTTTAAATCCGTTAAATTTATGTTATAAGCTTAGTATATATATACAATTTTAGAAAATCTTAGAACATATGTTAATATGTTTAGATATTATGTTTATATGGTGTTATTAAGTATGTATATTAATTATATCATGAAATTAAGCATCTTATTAAATTTATGCTTTGGACCCGAAAACTTAGGGTACTACATGTTGATGATTTTAATTTTAATTGTTGATTTAAGCATGGAATAATAATCTAGGGTTATTAAATATGCTTATATGAATTTATTTAGAATTTTGGAAAACTATAGCTTATGTTTTAATGAATCTACAAAATATATGTATATGTTATAATGTTGTGATATAATTCATATTTAAGTGATATAATAGCATATTAAGTGTGTAGATTCATAATATATGGTTGTGAGAATTTATTGAAATTTATAAAAATTATTTGGACCTAAGTTGAAATTTTCGAACATGACTTAGGTAAATTAAATTCAATAATTCATAATAAATAACAATTATGTTATGGTAAGCATAATTGAGGGTGATTAATTGATATATGAATTTATTGGAATTTTTAAAAATCATTTGTTGGGTTATTTATGAAAACCGAAAACATTAGTGTGTAATACTAAGGTGTATAAATTTTATTTGACTAAGGTAATTACATATTATTAATCACATGATAAAATAGTGTGACATGTGAATTTATAAAATTATTACTGAATCTAAGCCGTTTAATTTATAATGACCGAAAACTTTATAATATGTGTAATAATGTTATAAATTTATTTTATCAAGAATAATCACATAATATGAATAAAATAATGTTTTAGACATAGTATGATTTTATAGGAATTTTGGAACAAGAATTGCACGTAAAATGATAAAATTTCATAAATAGTTGAAAAAAGTCAAAATGTTGACTTTTGTTGACCAAAGTCAAAATTGTTGACTTTTGGTTGACTTGGTCAAAATAGTTGACCAAAATCGTTGACCAGGTCAGCGGACACGCAGTCGATGATGCGTGATCAATGTGACGTGGTGCGTTTAGTATGATACTACTTACGTTACGTAAGTGCATTATATACTAAAAAGTTAGAATACCTCTTATAAATTGAGAAAATTTATAATCGACATAAATTGATTAAGAAACGTCAAAATAAGTCCGGCGTTAGCCTTATTCGACACGTAGAACGTTATAGACTATGTTCGTTTCTATCGAACGTGACCAACGTACTAAAATGACTCTTACATAAAGGTGATACGTGGACGAGGCATTGGCGTGGGAAAGAGACCATAGTTGAAAGACCTGCGTTATGCGAGGTGGGCTTTACTCGAAAACCCTTTTATTTACAATGCTTTCTTGAAAATACTTATTACAAAACTTTACGTTTAGAAATGATTATGAGCTGTTATTCGATTACATGCCCAAATATTTATGTTTTAACGTATGTATCTATCATGTTGTTGGGCGAGCCGACTATGAATGTGAATCGATTATTGGGTAGCTCCCAATTTTAAAATCGATATCGGATCTGATCGGATCACGAATTCACAGCTAGGGTTAGCGTGTACACGGTGTGTGTTGTGAGCCGTTAGTAACATCATCGGCGATCGTGGATCTGAGTCGGATCGAGAATCACGACTATGTGATTGTGAGCCGTTAGCAACATCTTGACCCGATCACGGCGTCGGTGAAGAGCTACTTACGGCGTGAGATCGATTATGGACGATTATGTAAATGATACGGATCATCTGAAGCGAGAAAATGCTGGCAGGCGAATCTTTTGAAAATGATAAAGTATTTTGGTATTCACGAGTTATTTCAACTAAAATCCTCGTGTTATACTAATAGGCGATGTAATTAAATGAAATTATTTTGGCGTGAGTCCACTAAGTGCGATCTTGTCTTGAGCCTGCATGTTTGTTTTAAATGTGCGAGTTGAGTGCTGATAGGATGGACAAGTGTTGGCGATCGGAGTTTTTGTCGCTAATAGTTTACCTTGGATGTATATAAATCATATATGCATTCACATGCCTTCCATTGTTAAAACACTTTATTATATTTTGGATATTACTTATGTTACCTCGGATCGGTTGAATTCTTTTGTTGATGATCTGTTGGTCTAGTTTGTATTAAATCGTTGTGTGTTTATCTATAACAGTTTGAAGTCTTGAAAGGTTGTTGGTCATTATGTTCTTAATCCACCTTGGTTAGTATGATCCGTCTAATCCGTTACTTTAGATAGGCGGGCTGTTACGATGTACTGGTTTGCCCGAGTATCATAGTTTCTTGTGATAACTCGGTGCGATGTAAACTCGAAGAACCACGGACCTGAAGCGACCAAACACATAGAGAAAGTACCATGTCATCGAGAAATCGTTGAGCGAGGGGCGTCTTGATTGAAAAGATTGATCTGACGGATAACAGCGGATCCATTCACGAAGAGCACGCCGCAAAAAGTACATAATGGACACGTTCGAGGACTTGGATTGCGCGATGGAACCACTTAGAAATGAAACTTTTGTATAAGTGGGAGAAGCAAAGTGATGGTTTTGTTTGTAATAGCTAGTAGAGAGATACATTGTATACTAAAAGTTTGCTTTAGTATAAGTGGGAGATTGTTGGTTGTATCTTGAAAGCGGTTTGGTTGAGCTTGTATACAATGTTTCTGTTACCACTATTACAATCTCTGTCTGAATTGAATACTTGATTGCATATATCTAAGTCCCTTATCTCGTATATAAGTTAGATCAAGCGATGTGTAGAAGATCACGAAGTACGTATGATTGGTCGAGCTTAATTGAGATATAAAAGGATCACGGTGAGACAACTTGAGGGCGAGTTGTCGGTATAAACTGCGGTGTAGATAAGAAGTGACTTGACTTGGTTGCTTGTCTATCTTTGATGCGTCTCGGCGTATTGAAGGATCACGGTGAGATGAGTTCTTCTGTCGACCGTCGTGAAGAACTAAGATCTCGGTAACTTACGATGATCTAAACCTCGATAAGGTATTAGGTGAGTATGAGTTCTTGACCATCACTTTGACTTGTTATGGGTGAGGTTATATGTTCTAACCATATTCACCGCATCTTGGGTGGTGGCGATGCTTGTATGTCATGCTAGTTATACGTGTCAGTCACCGTATCCGTTTAGGATGATGGCGTCCTTAAGGAGCTCAAAGGTTTATTGTACTAAACCCTGCGGTTGAGTTAGCTCAAGTACAATAATAAGGTTGAGTGGTACTACTTAAGGAATTAAAGATATTGATTATTTTAAGCGATCGAATGCTCTAAATAATTAATGGACGTATGATATCTTAAATACGAGAATTCGTAATGTCTAAGTGCAAGCCCGACTACGCCGGTAATAAAGGGTAAGTCGACATTTATTCTCTAGTGGCATGAATGAATGTTTATAAATTAATTTATGTTACGAAATGAACATAAGATAATTAATTTATTTGAGGCCCATCTTTATTCCTTGCATTTGATCCAAATTTGGCCCATCAGGGCCGTTGCTTAGTGAAAATCGCATATCTCTCTAAGGATGATGATTTGATTCTCTTTATCCATAAGGATATTATTATATTTATGGGATATGCATGGATGCTTTCCTTGTGGGATTATGATAATGCATTATAAATATAAGGTAAGAGATAAGATCAAGGTTAATCCTCAATTATCATCACCATAATTTTTAGAATCTAGTGTGTTATTGGGAGGAAATTTTCGAGAATTAGAGAGAAAAATGAGGAGATTTTCTGTAGCATTCTCCATAGATCGTCCTCGCTCGGCGTTGGAGATTGGGCAACCGGGATACTGATCCGGAAGGTCAAAGCTGCAGTCTCGATCCGTTCATCCGTTCATCCCGGCAGTTCAGGTAAACACGAGAAAACCCCTCGTGTTGCAATTAATTATATGAGCGCATGCTAGGAATATAATCAATGTATGGTGAATTAAACATCCAAGATAGATCCTCGGGAGAGGGTTAAAATCAGATTTTCCCTACAGCAACTATTTGAATACTCGAACTTTTAGATACATTCATTGTAATCGCATATAGTGAAAGTATTGGGGAATCATTCCTCCGTGGATGTAGATCTTTTCCTTGATCGAACCACGTAAAAACCTCTTGTGTTTTTTATTGTTTTCACAATCTCACACACAAGATTTATCTTGTGTTCTTTATTGTTTTCACAATCTCACACAAAAGATTTATCATTGGCGCCGTTTGTGGAAAATCCTACAAAAAGCTTCGTTTTTCTACACAAAATCAATGGCAAGGACTCGTACAAATGTTAGCGCTTGGTGGTGGTCTTTGTGACGGATGACACGAAGACCCGAACAAGCTACATACGCATTGGGGAAAAGAGATCGCGGCTACCGATAGCAACAATACGCCTGAGGGATACATAGAGGATCTACCTATACACCCTCAGGACCGCCGCCCTACCGAAGAGGGAGATGCCGACCTCAATACCGGTGAACAAGCAATTCACCAATCTCACGAGGACCTCGACAGAGCCGTATCTGAATTCCTCAACGCTAACATCGGCCAATTTCAAAACTTTCTGAGCGAGAGGACGAACGGAGCGGTAACCTCAAGAACTCCCGGATTGGCAGTCACGGGCGCCCGAGGTCGCTCACCTCTCCGAAATAACCAAGGATGCTCACCTCGGTGAGATAGCCGAGAACGATCACCTCGGCACGTTATCCGAAGTCGATCACCTCGATGGGTCGCCCATAATCATTCACCTCGGCAAAGCCCGCGGAGTCGATCACCTCAGTTCAACTGCCGAAGTCGCTCACCTCGGCACAACATCCACGTGACTGAATGGGACTGAAGAGAGGAAAGGCAGAGTCGATCTCCTCATCGAAGAGATGATAGACGTCGCTATCGGCCTCCCACCCCTCCTGAGAGAGATGGCAACAAGTTACCGGGATTTGACCGGCATGGACGAATCATCTCTCTTTCTCCAGGGAAATCCTGGATACACCCCTGCCGCAGCGATATCGGGCACCCAACATCGCCGCCTATGACGGTCTCGGAGATCCCTCAGATTTCCTTTTGGCCTATACTACTAACATGGCAAATCGAGGAATAGAAGATTTTCACATGTGCAAGATCTTCCCGGTCTTGGTCTCCAACGCCCCGTTGGTTTACCTCACTTCGTCGAGAATAGCATACACGACTTGAGATCTCATGGATCGGTTCAGTGGCGCTTCTATCAAAGATGCCACCTCGGCAACCATCATCCGACCTGCTCACCATCAGCCAGGGCGAGATGAGGCGATGTCAAATTTAGTCTCGGGGTTTATCAAGGAATCCCTCAAGATCGATGAGAGTAGCGACCTCTACATCATCAATGCATTCAAAAGCGGGATCCGACTGGCGCACTAAACAAAAATCACCGGGAGGCCGAAGGCGGCGAGTAGCCTTTGGACCTGGTGGATAACTATGTCGAAGGGGCGAGTTGGATCGTAAAGAGAGAGACATGGGACGGCGAAAGTCGAGAAGAAGAGGCGGATGATCGGGAAGAGGCACGGATCGCGAAGTGCCTTGATAGAATCAAAAGGCCCAATGGGTCAGTTGGGACCTCGGCCAAATCACGGCAATAATGCGCTCAAGTCGAGGCGGAGATATTCGAGCTCCACACCGAGCTCTTCCCAAAACCACCTCCTATGAAGGAGGATCCAAGAAAATTCGAAGGACATGTGTTGCGACTACCACCGGGGTATGGTCACAATACCGACGACTGCGATGATGCGGGCTCGAAAATGAGCGAGCTCGTTAAAAAGGCTTAGCAAGTACCTCGACTACACCACGAGCGAGTGGGAAGCAAAAGCACGGAGGAAAGAGCGGAGGTGGCAACAATTGTGGGCCGACCTCGAAGGCGACGCATCCCAGCGATGGCGGGGCGGCGGTCCCAATGCGATGGAGCAAGTCTCGCCATCACCGAACTCCCTATAGAGTGCGGCGAGTCGTCATTGAAAAGTGAAGCTCGGAGATCGATCCCAGGAGCCAAAAACAAGCGACTTGGGACGGTGAGAGCATCGTGTTTTCAACGACGACCAGGTTCCCAGATCATGCCCGTCAAGATGCTATTACCATACAGTAGTGGTGGGCGATAAGAGCGTCCATAGGGTCTACATCGACATGGGTGCCCTGTCGACATCATTTTCAAAACTGCTTAGACAAACTCGAGGTCGGAGGATCCAAATTCATCCAGCACCGTCTATACTACGGAGCTTCACTCAGGAGGCGATACATCCGGTCACCGTAGAACGTGCTCCCATGTCGGTTACCAAAGCCATACAATTCTTCATGGTCAAGGCTCCCTCTCCGTATAACATCATCCTCGGAAGAGATTGGCTCTATGCCACCAAGGCCATCTGCTCGGTCTACCACCTCACCATCAGATACCCACCCCGGTTGGAGTAGTGAGTATCGGGGTGATCAGCGTGGCGAAAGAATGCACGAGGATCTCGGCCAGATGAGGCCTCACCTCGAACTAGCAATTCTGAGAACCCTCCTCGAAGTTGTCACCGGGATGATCGGTGACGACCTCCAATTATATGACAACGATCCTCCAAGGTCGTCAAGGTGGCACCAGGGGTCCCACCGACATTCGACAACATGTTATGCAATTTACGAGGGAATACGGGGGCGTGTTCGCGTGGTCACCACTTGACATGACGGGAGTGTCACCGAGCTCATCACTCATCGACTCAACATCGATCCGGCTACCAAACCGGTTCGACAAAAGAAAAGGGCATTTGTGACGGGCGGGGAAGGTGATAAGAGGCGAAGTGATCGACTCGAAAGCGAGATCTGATTCGAGTCAGTACCCAACTGGATGGCTAATCCGTCATAGTTCGAAAGCCGGGAGGGGTGGCGCATGTGTGTCGACTATACCGACTGAATAAACAACGCCCAAGGATGTACCCCTCCCGATATTGATAAAGGGAGAGGCATTGGTGGGCCATGAGATCTTGGTTTCACGGATCTATATAAGGGATACCACCAAGTCTTGATGAGCAAGGAAGATGCTCCAAAAGCGGTATTCATCAACGACTTGGTGTCTTTGCATGCGAAAAATGCCTTTTGGATTAAAAGCGCGAGCTACCTACCAGCGAATGGTGGGCCTAATTTTCAAAGACCACATAGGAAAGATGGTCGAGGTCTCGTTGGCGACATCGTGGTCAGCAAAAGATGGAAAGTTGTGCGAGAATCTCAAAACTATCCTCCAGCTCCTCAGGTCGGTCAACCTCAAGCTCAATCCTCAAAAGTGCATGTTCATGGTAGAAACGGTGAAATTCTTGGGATGTTGGGTTTCTCAAGAAGGGTTGAAGGCTAATCCCACCAAGGTGAAAACGATACTTGACATGCAAGTGCCAAAAACAATTCGTAAAATCTACAAACTCACCGGATGCTTAGCCGCCCTAAGTAGGTTCCTATCTCGAGCTGCCGAGAAACAACTCCCTTTCTTCAAAATCTTGAGGAGAGCCCCGGACTTCGCCTGGGAGGAAGGGCACCATACTGCCTTTACACGACTAAAGGATTACCTTGCCGACCTGCCCACGTTGTCCGCCCCAAAGGAGAGCGAACTCCTTTCCTTATATCTAACCGCCTCGGATGAGGCCATCGTTGTGATCTTGGTGCGAGATGAGCTCGAGCGACAACTTCATATTTACTTCGTTAGCAGAGCTCTCAAGGACCGGAGACTAGGTATACCGACTTGAAAAATAGCGTTGGCCTTGGTGAGCATGGCGGCGTCTCGACCTTATTTTGAAGCCCATTCCGTCCGGTACTAACGACTTACCCACGAGGAAAGTCTTGTCAAAACACAGTCGTCGGGCGTGTCGCTAAGTGGACGGAGCTCGTGCGAGCATGATATCTTATACTCTCCCGGACCGGCAATAAAGGGGCAAGCTCGGGTGATATCTGGTAGAAGCGAGTTTACGAGTCGACCCTACCGGTGAGGTCCTCCGACCTCCGCCTTACAACAAAGGAACACGCCCTCAACTTACCTAATGGTGTTGGCAAATGTGCGTGGGCGGAGCCTCATGCAAAGCAGTGGCAGGCGGGCATCTTGCTTCGGCCCGAAAAACAAGAAGTAACTTATGCACTTCGGTTCTCCTTCCCGACCACAAACAACGAGGTGGAATATGAAGCACTAATCTCAGGACTTCGTCTCGCAAAAGAGTTGAAAGTGGAAAAAATCCAGATCTTTGGAGATTCTCAGGTGGTGGTAAATCAGGTCTTAGGAAATCGAGGCCAAAGAGGATAGGATGAAGCAATACCTTGAAAAGCAAAAGAAATCTTGACTGTTTGGTGTTCACAATTCACGAATCCCGAGGTGAGAATAGCGGTGGCGTCCTCGACAAATTAGCCTCGTCATCAACAAATCCACGGTGGAGGAAGTTCGATCGAGTATCGAAGAGCCCCGCCAGGCGTCATCACGGAGACCGAACCGGCTGGATGACTCCTATCACGGGCTTACACGGAAGAAGGCGTGCTACCACGATCGGCTCCAAGCCAAAAAAATGATGGTTAAGTCCCAGAAGTACCTTATTCACGAAGGAACTCTCTCGAAATCTACCTTCAACCCTCTTAAGATGCCTTGGGCGGAAGAGGCGGATTATGTACTAGCGAGATTCACATGGGATCTTGTGGAAGCCACATCGGTCACGAGCTCTCTCAAAAAAACGTTGAGGTCGGGATATTATTGGCCCACCTCATCCTAGACTCGGCCGAGCTCGTCAAAGAAGTGTCAGAAGTGCTAACTCCATGCCACGGTCAAGCTACCTCAAACCGACCTCGGTAGCCTACAAAGTCCATGGCCTTTTATGCGGTGGGGAATCGACATCGTTGGTCCCTTCGACCGAGCAAGGGCGACTTGGTATTTGGTTGTAGCCATAGACTACTTCACAAAATGGGTCGATATGAGTCTCTTTCAAATCTCACAACAAAAGGATTGAGACATTTGTTAGGAAAATATAGTTTGCCGCTTGGCATACCACATGTCTTGATCTCGGACAACGGCACCCGGTTAAATCGACAAAATTTCGAGAATGGTGTGAAGAGCTCCGGATCAAACAACAGTTCACCTCGGTTGCACCCACGGTGACGGTCGGACCCAAGTGACAAACCGTCGATCTACAAGGATTGAAAAAGAGGCTAGATCGAACTAAAGGGGATTGGGTTGAAAATCTCCCTCAAGTCCTCAGTCATCTGAGCGACACCTCGGACTTCCACGGTGAAACACCCTTGACAGTCTACGGCACCGAGGTTGTTATACTAGGCGAGATCGGTGCCCCGAGCCCAAGAACTCTTCCTGCCGCCAGGCAACGAGAGGAGAACCTCTGAGTCGACCTCGATGCTCTAGAGGAAGCAGCGAACTCGCTTTCATCAATGAAGCCAAGTACAAATGCCGGTGCAAGTACTACAACAAGAGGTGAAAGCCTCCACACTCCAAGTAGGGGACCTCGTCCTCGAAACAATGAAACCGATGGCCGAGAGCCTTAATAAATTAGACCCGACATGGAAAGGCCCATACCGCGTCCACGAGGACCTCGGTAAAGTGGCCCATAAGCTTGCTCACCTATCCGGTGCACTTATCCCCCGAACCTGGCATATCACCCACCTGAGGAGGTATTTTACATAGATTTCATTTCATGTCGGCATTATGTTAGCCCTCTTTTTATTTTGCCAAGGCACGATGTCATTTACTTATTAATAAAACATCTTTTTTTTATTATGAGTGGATTACTTCGTCCTATCTTATATCTATGTGAAAATCCGTTTTCACCTAGGGTGAAACACACCTTACCTTCAAAAGGGGACGCCCTTGCGAAGATGACAAACCTACAAAGTAAGGTACTCAACTAAGCGCGCGCCAGGGGACCACCCCAGCACATACAGATTACTCATTAATTTGAAACATCTACGTGCAAGCACATACAAATTACTCATTAATTTGAAACATCTACGTGTAAGGTATACATATTACTCATTAATTTGAACATCTACATGCAAACGACGTCCAAATCGGATCTCGTATAATTTATACCTCTTCATTGGGAAGATATACACTTGATACAAAGTCTAAATACATTCTGACTTAAACCAAGTCTAAGCTATATTTGTACCTCTTTATGGGAAAATATACACTTGATACAAAGTCTAAATACATTTACGGCTAAAACCAAGTCTAAGCTATATCTGAGATCCTTCGGGTTTCCAAGCTGCACCGCGCAAGAATCACTGAATCTCGGTCGACGATGAATACCGAGATGAACTCGGTACCTTCAACCCGGTCGATGAGGTCGGCGTCGCCACGGCTACTCCATGGGCCACTGAGCAGACGCGAGAGGTGCCCGGGCCGAAGTGGATACTCCTTGGGCCGAGGTCGAACTCCTGCCTCTCGACCTCGCCATCCTGCCAGGGCTACGACCTCGTCCCCGACCTGACATCCTTCCTCGCCGAACACCCGAAGATGGGGCCCGACCACGAGATGATATTTTCGACATATCTGAACCCATTAGTCGGAGCACCTCGGCGTGGTCCATATAGCCGCCGCCCACCTCGACTTCTTCAATTCTCACATCGGCTGAGGCGTGACTGCGGGGCTCAGGCATACGTCGCTTGCGAACAATCTCGTAAAGGAGGCATTTGACCCGACTCATCAAGGCAATCTTTAAAATCTTCTTGTTGGGCCCTCCTCGTCCCTTAGTACCATGCCTTGACTAACAAGAGTTGAGCCGGTCGTGCGCTCGGATATGGTGATACCACGGACCGGTGAATCACCGCCTCATATTCGGCGTGCTCTTACGAGACCAGCGCCCGACTTCTCTTGCTGCGACTCAAGTCATTCTTCACATTGTATCAGCGCCCTTGAAGGTCGTCGTGAGACATCCACACCACGGACCTCGAGATGAATGATTCTCGACTTTAAGGCTTCGTTCTCGCGGAAGAGGCGGGTCACCTCGCGTTTAGCCACACGAAGTCACTTCTTGACCGGTGGCGATGCCGTGCTACCGACCCAGTGACTTGACTATCCATGCTATGTAAGGTGCGAGTCATTTCGTGAGCGGCTCCTCGAACACCACCTCTCATCCTTCTCGGCAAGGGCACCTCGGACCTCTTTCAACTTGGTCAAAGATCGTGATCTAGCCCATGTATTCGGAAGGCGAGTGCTAAAGCAAAAACAACACATTCATTTCAAAAGATGTATTTATCATTTATAAAGTTGGGTTTGTACAAAGCTCGGGATCTAATGACCCGGCGATCAAACTATTACAAGGTCCTTGACACGAGCCTCTTGGCGGGGCTCACTAGAACCTTCCTCAGGCCCCATCGAGGGAAGACTCGAGCTCGGCCCAACGGCTTCGCTCGCCCTTGACAAGGAGTTCCTAAGCTCGCATCTTCATCCTCCTTGCCTTTGAGAGACGGCCTCGGCCGTCGGGAGAAAGTGGAGCCGCCAGGTCTCCAGCGAGAGGAAGGACCTCGCCTCGGAATTGCAGGCGTAGTCCTTCTCTGCGCCTTGGGATCGACCTAACCCGACCATGTTTGACTTTGTCGAACTCGGGCATCTCGACGCCAACTCCTCGGATGGTGGGATACCACTGCGTCTGAGCACGGCAGGCCAGGTCCGGAAGGCGGAGAAGGTCTCGATTGATCGGCCGTTGTGAGGCCTCAACATTGGACCTTGCCCGCCCGGAGAAGCACTCCTCTCGTCGTGACTTCTTCTCCACCTCGCCCACGGCCGGCGCCACGGCCGCCGTCTCTCTCGTGCTTTCTTCACCTCGGCTGGGCCACCAGGCAGTCTTCTTCTGAGGCGGCCTCGGCGGCCCTGCGACCTCGACATCGGCCCTCGCGGCCTCGGCGGCGACCCTCGTGGCCTCGGCCCTCTTCCCCCAGGCGTCGTGTCGAGGCGTCCTCGATAATGAGACCGACAATTCGGTGCATATCCCGGCCGTGCAGTGCGGATCCTCCGCCGTGGTCGCGTCTGAAAATCACACGATGAAACACATAGCGAGAAAAAGTAGCAGCGGACCGATATAAACTATACCTTTGGGAAGGATATAGGGGAGCTTAAGCGGCACCTCGTGCGTAATCTAGCACGGTGTCTGCTGAGGTGGGACGACCTCGGTGAGGTCCATCACCAGCCCCGAGGTCGGCCACCACCACGGTACCTTGCTCGGCTCGATCCGCCTCACCTTCTTTGCGGTGGCCCTGGCTCGGTGTTGTGTTGGATGCGACGGCCGCCACCTTCGCCTTCTTGCGAGAATCGAGCTTCACCGCACAATAAAGAGGTTGATTAGCACAATGACATCAGAAATATGAGGATATAAGGAAAAATGGGGGTGCCCTCACCCCGATCCGACCCCGATCCGGAATCTTCCGACCTATAAATGCTCGACCGGTATCATTCAAGTCGTCTCGGTGAAATTACAAGATATTTCACCAAGCGTGTTGAGCTCGTCCTCTATGGCACCCAGGCCTTGCACTTCACATCCTCATCTTGCCCATGCCCCACTTATAACTCGGGTGCCCATCGACCAAAAGAAGAACTTACTTTCCACCGGGGCACCTTTGAGGCGCATCACCTGAGCAGCTTGCCGGGGTGACAAGTAGTACACACCTCACTGCTCTTGGCTAAAAAGCATCAAGACTTCAAAAGAAAGCTTCTCGAGGCCATAATGCAGTGAAACCTAGCCCAACCACCGACCTAATGGAGTTCGGGGTCAACGGCATATCGAATTTGAAAATATTCTTGAGCAGCTCAAAAAATGGGGGCCAATGGGAACCTAAGGCCGGCCTTCAGGCGTCGACATATCTGATAATAAATCCCTCGGAGAGGCCATAGCTCTATCCACGGTTGCGGCGGGCATCGCCATGCCTCCGTCGAATATGGAATTCCTTTGCTATTACGCACAAATCAGTGGCGGTCGAGGCGACCTAGCGTCCCGACCTTGTACTCATCCCGACGGATGGTATCGCGGAACCTAGCTAATACCCACAGACCTACCCATCAAGGTATAGCGGTGTAATCCTAATCTCAACCTCACTATCGGGGAGGAAGATGATCGAGCGGATCCGAAATTTCCATTGGAGAAGGCGTAGAAGAGGATGAGGAAGACATACTTGCTTTTCAAATATGGCTTTTCTTGACTCCATGAGGTTAGAAAGATGATCAAAAGCTTCTCGATTCGAAAATTCTCTCTGAGGATAAAACAGATGAGGATGAAGGAGGTGAACAGTTTCTTTATCTCTGGCCTATTTAAAGTACAAATAGGCGCCCAAAACTGCCTATTCAACTTCCCACGTGGCTAACCATGACTTGATGTGAGGTAGGCGCGCGTGGTTCGAGCGCCAACTAACCGCCTGGTACATATGACGTATTCTAGGAACGCGCAGACATGCCAGTCTAATCGTGCAATCATCACTCTAGCTTCAGCCCGATCAACTCAGTTCGGACCTCGACAAATTGTACAAATCAGTCCAGAGCAATAAAATATCCATCTCAGTTCGGACCTCGGCAAGCTGCTTCGCTCGATCCGGAGCGACAAATCGCCATTCGATTCGGACACGGGTATCCTATCAGCGAAAGGACACCACCATCCAACTTCGGACAGCTCAGTTCGGACCTCGACATCCTCCTAACGAAGAACATCGCCATCCAACTTTGGACAACACAGTTCGGACCTCGGCAAACTATCGACTCGATCCGGGCGGCGGACCACCTAACCCGATTCGGACCGAGGAAAATCTTCAAATCGACCACGGCATCAAAAAGGCGGAAAATCTTGACAAAACCTCGGCCGAGCAACAACTAACCTCGGCAAAATACACTCTTCACCCGCACCGGCATAGGCATTGCTCGACTAATTGGGGGGCTATGATGGGATATGGCTTTACCGCTCGAGCCCGATAGCGGCCCCAAGTGAGCTGGTGCGACCTAATAGGCGACCTCGTGGTTCGCCCAAAGCCCAACATCTAAACCCTATTCAAGATCGAATCTAAGAAGAGATATTGAAGGAGATATTCAAGGATGAGATATCGCCAGAGAGAGATCGGATCTGCAGCAATCTTAAAGGATCCGCAATATGTATAAATAGAGGTTAGGTTGAAGATAGAAGGGTAGCAACTATTTGAATACTAGAGCTTTTAGATACATTCATTGTAATCGCATATGGAGAAAGTATTGAGGAATCATTCCTCCGTGCATGTAGATCTTTTCCTTGATCGAACCACGTAAAAACCTCTTGTGTTCTTTATTGTTTTCACAATCTCACACACAAGATTTATCTTGTGTTCTTTATTGTTTTCACAATCTCACACAAAAGATTTATCAGAGATGTTTAAGAGTTATAAACACCCAAGTAAACTTTACGTTGGAGTAGCGCTCAAAATTTTGGGCAACATGCATAAATGTTTTACCACCATTATTCCATAGTTTTATTGCTTACTTTTATATTTCTCATGATCTTTGGTATATATATGACGCCCTTTAGAGGTGTTCACGGGCCGGGCCGGTTCCGGTTCCGGTTCTGGATTTCTGAACCACCAGCGGTTTGGAACCGCGGTTAAAATCGAGATCGAACCGAACCGACCGATAAAGTATAAATGGTTCGGTTACGACCGTGAACCGACGGTTCGATTCGGTTGAACCGTCGGTTCACTGGTTGAAACGTGAACCGCCATATTTTTATTTTTATTTTCAATTTTTTGTAATCTTTAATTGAAAATAGGTCATCAATCATAAATTGCCTCAAATAAATGGTCATTACTCGTAAATTTGACAATGTGGAATTTATCTATCTAACATTAATTTGTTGCCAAAATTGATGCTCTATTTACGCAAAAATTGATGGTGAAAAATTGGCGTGAAAAAGAAATGAAATATTTATCGTTAATCTATATAACAGGCGTAAGTTATGCTATAATTTAGCACATAAGATTCAATCGATTCTTGTAAGGACAATAGATTTTAAAATTATTGTGCGTCATTTATCTTTGCAATGCTAAATTGCCAATTGACTTTCGAAATAAAATCATCTTTACAAAATGCATATTTATGCGATTAATTTATTTAAATATAAATGTAAATAAAACTGAATTATTTGATTTAATGTATGTGGGGAGTTATGAAATGCACTTGCCAATTTAGACTACACTATTGACAGGTATAAAGTCATGAAAATATAATAAAAGTAATTACCAAATTAATTTTGAAATGTGGATTGCAAGAAAAATTGAATTTATTCAATTATAAAAAAAAATACATTAAACAAACCGTAATTACTTGTATATAGTATATAGATATAGATATAGATGAAGAAACGAGCGGTGGCCCGGAACCGTGTGAATCGCCGGTTCCATTTTATTTATTTGTTTTTTTTTTTGTGTTTTAGATGTTATTTCATGTGTTTTATGTAATAATAATTGTATTTTGATGATACTAAACATATTACATTACAAAAAAAAATAAAAATACATGAACCGTGATTGAACCGCCGGTTCAACGGTTCGGGATTTACCAACCCGGAACCGTGTAGGAGGCGGTCCGGTTCGGAACCGGAACCATTGACCACGCCTCAGGGCGGAGCTGCTGACCCGCTCCGATTCGGTTCGAACCGCTTGATTCAGGTTGGTTGAACACCTCTAACGCCCTTGAACACATTACACATATAAATTATTTTTTAATATATATATTTATATATATAGGGGTTGGTTTTAGGAAGAACTATCTCTAAGATGAGAACTAATCAAGAACCTAGATATTGTATTATCTAATGGTCTAAATTAAATTTGTGCATAATAATGCATTTGACTAAATTAATGAGGATTTGACTATTATTAATGCGTGAAAGGTGATTTTTCCATTTGAAATTCATCGACCCAGCGTAACCATCGGACCCTAAATTAATGCATCAAATATGCTCATCTTCTCTCTCCTACCACTTTCTCCTATTTTATATCATTATACCAAATTTTTGAATTAAAGGAAGAAAAATATGCTAGTTTTGTACAATACGAAAAATTATGTAAAATATCCTTCTAAATAAGTTGTTGTGCTGTAATATCCCGAAGAATTAAATGCCTAATTACGATATTTAAAACTCGTGAATTAAAGTTTCGCAGAAATGATTAAATTAGTAAGATATCGAATAATGATTCCTTTTAATTATGAGGAAATGAATTCCTATTATATATTCCCTAGGAATTGTGAATTAAGGAATAGAATTCTATAAAGTGTATCGGCAGTATTATTTTAACGTCGATTGAGTATCGATAGTTAAAACGTCGTAAAATTTTCTAAGTGACGAAGCTTAGAATCAAATTCCATTATAAATGGAATAATTTAATAAAGTGATTACGACTTTATTACGACCATTTTGAGATGAGTCGATAATTAACGTTTTGAGACGTTTCAAACGTTAACGTTTAGAGATGAATGGAAAAATGAGTTTAATGATCAAGGAATTATAGTATTTAAATTTCTATGATTATTTTATGTAATTAGAGTATTATTAAGCATTAAAACAATGCTAGAATACTAAGGATTAATTATTGAACAATGTACTAATTTTCGAAAACCCTAATTCGAAAATTTGGGTTTTCTCACATGAAATGATACCAATAATTTTTCCTATGTTATAATTTATCATCTAAGACATATATTATGATATATATCTATAAATAACATGAGAATAAAATATGTATCACTTGTGAATAAAAATGTCGTGACCTTATGCTATGAACAACATAATTCACGTCACTTTTGGTATACACTTTGCTAAGTCATGTTTTGATCATGCAAGTGGTATCTATGATACACATTAACCTAGTAAAAATCAAGTGGTGTGTGTGATGAGTGAATAACCGTGTATTATGTGGAGGATTGAAGTGAGAAGCTTTGACACAACTACATGTAATGATGTGTTCTTACATTTGGGAAATTGTATCTTGATTAATAAATAGTATCAAGACACAAATTAAATCCTCCTATTTGAACACAAGAGAGCCGTCGGCTCTTGTACCCAAATTGCATGGCATTGAGTTGTTCAAGATCTGACATGGTGTAAGAAGTATTAACTCCGTGTCATAATCACTAGTGAGTCATAACCCATGATTTAGAGAAGGCTTCCATTCTTATTATGTGAGTGACCGAGAGTGAGATAGAGGTATAAGAGTTTGGGAATTTTATTTTTCTCTCATTTCACTCACTCAAAGTCTTGAACAAAAACACAAACACTTTTCTTTCTCTCCAAAAGCTGAAGAAAACCGAGAGCTCCCCTTGAAAAAAATTGAGTGTTCATCTCTTTTCCTTAGCCAAAGCTTAGTCTAGAGTCATTCCTCCATAGATCAATACCACTACAAAGGTGAGAAATCGAACAAGGCTTCGATTATACATCAAGTTTTAAAAAAAAATCGAAGGTTTGATCTATGGTAATGCATGTGTTTTTGGTGTTCTTGATTGTAAAATTTTGCTAATGCATGTGTTCTTGGTGTTCTTGATTGTAAAATTTTGCTATGTTATGCATATGTTCTCGATTTCAAAATTTTGCTAACTTATGGTAAGTTTAATCTTATGTTATGCATGTGTGTTTGATTGCAAAATTTTGCTAACATATGGTAAGTTGTGCATTAATAATGTGTAACATTGATGAAATAGAAGCATAGATCATGTTTAGAATTTAATTTGAACATGTTATGAAATTTTGTTGAATATCAAAATTTTCTTGAATTATTTAAGGTTGGATTATTGATCTATGATGTTATAGAAGCTTATAATGAATTTTTGAGAATTTAAGAAAAATCCTATGCTATTTTATTTGAAAGTACCGAAACCATGAAAAATGCTATGTTAAGGTATAATTTTTATTTATGACATGCTATGGCATATTGTTGATCTAGGACCTAAATCATGTACTTTATGTTTTACTAGAATTTTAGAAATTATTTGTTCAAATTTATCAAAATGACCGAGAGCTTCAAGCCTTAATTTGATGATGATTAAATGGTTTTTAATGAAAATTATGATGTAATATGGTTATACTATAATGTATAAGCATTGTGTAATTTTGTTGCAATTTTATAAAAATGTTTGGTGCATGTGTGATGAAAACGAGAGCTTGAGCATGGATTCATTGATGTAGAAATTAAACATGATGGACTATATATTATATTTATGATATAAATTCATGTTGGGACCTTGTACTAATTAATTAGAATTTTTGAAAATTATTGGACAATTTTTTTATAAATCTTTGAGACCTAGGGGTGTGTCGAGGCAGAGCCGAGCCGAATACCATCGTGCTCAAACTTGGTTTGTTTAGTGTCGAGCCGAGTCTCGAGTTTTATTTATCGAATATTTGAGCTCACGAGCTTATTCGAGCTTTAATCGAACCCAAACAAGCTTTCTAAATTTAGATATATGTTTAGAATATTGATTATTTTATTTTAAAATAAATTATTTTATCCATAATTACACAATATATTTATTGATTTCTTAGAACAAATAAAAATAGTTAGAGATTTAACACAATAATTACTAATTATAGAAAGAAAATAATTATATCTAGTTAATAATTTTATATTTTTAAAGTAAATCGGTTAACGAACTTGTTCACGAGCTAACGAGCGAATACTATCATGCTCAAGCTTGGTTTGTTTAGCTAACGAGCTTCACTAAACGAATTGAACGAACTTTAATCGAGCCGAGCTCGAATAGCTCACGAATAGCTTGTGTCACGGCCGCTCTAATCGAAGGATGATTAGAAGAATGGAGCTTGGAGCAGATGAATGCAAAACAATTGATGGAAATAATCAAAAGATTTGAAATAATATTTATCGAACTTCAATGATCAAACCTTATTTACAAGGCAAAAGCATTTCAACCCTTATTCACAAGGCAAAAGTCATATACAAATGTAAAGGCTACGAGTTCCTTTAACATGGGTTCGATAATTGAGACGGATCTGTTGTCGCAATAACATACAAAATATTCGAAATATCGTGGAAAGCATGTGAATGCATATATGACGATATGCACCCAAGGGTTCTTTCTTTCAAACATAATAAATACAAAAAGCCCTGACTACTCAACATCTCCGCTCCATCACCATCACCAGCTCAATCTGCACATTTAAAAACAAATATGCAGGGCTGAGTACAAATAATGCACTCAGTGGCTCATGCCAAAATAATTTATCACGTTTGAATTACTCGGCCCCATCACAGTAACACACGAGGTTTTAATTTGAAATACTCGTGCTTACTAAATATTTTCTGTCATTTTCAATAAATATCGCTTGGCCAAGCATTTTCCACGTATGTATGATCCACATCCACCACAATCAATCATTCACAACACCTCCTGCTTATTGGAGGAGGCCTCCTCTCACAGACGCCGTGACCGCCGAGCACCCTTTCAAAGACACAACACAAATAATCGGTGCACAAAATCCGAGCCACTCGGACAGGGATACAAATTCTCCATCATTCTTGGGGTACTTGAAGAATACGAATTCAAGCATGTCATAAAGTGGGGGCTACCCAACATTATGCATCAACAATCATGGATTGGATACATACATAAAACATAAACATTTTGGGCAGGTAATTAAATAAATCAGTTCATAATTATTTGCTTGCAATAAAGCATCATAAATAAATTATTTGGTAAAATTCTACCAGTTTGAGTATAGTAAAGCCCACCTTTACTTTTGAGCGTCGATTCTCGATCGCGTTTTCTTTTCTTGTTGCTTGTGAGCTTTCACGTCCCACCTTTACGCAAAATATACGTTTAGTACGTTGGCACGCTTTTCGAGATTTTCAAAGTTCATTCAACTTTGATAAATAAATTTATAATTCGAAGTTTCGATGATTCTTTATACGTCTTAATACGTTGAAACGACGCCGATATCAATAAAATAATTCTCGTATATCGAGAGAGCGTAATATGATCTACGGTCTCATTTTAACCTTTTGGGTTAAATAATTAACGATATAATAATGTTATTCATATAAAATGATTTCAATTATGAAATCTTTTCTCACAATTAAGATATTCAGATAAAAGTGTCGTTTTCACGTATTAATGTATTTAACGAACGTATTTAAATGCGTTAATTTCGAAAGTCAACCATTTTGACTTTTCTTATTAAATTTTCAATAACTCATTTTATAATCAATATAAATCGATTTTCAATCGATTTCTTTCAAAAAGCTTTAATCTTCGATTTTCACGCAAATCGATAATTTTGATTAATATTTTCTTTCAATATTAATCTTTTAATGCATTAAGCATTATTTATGCTTTTAACGTTATTTAATATAACGTTTAAATAAGTAACCATAATATTCTATGTTTAATAATTCTCGAAAATTTTAATATGTCTAAATTAATTTCTAGACATATAATTTATTATTTTCTTGATTAAAAAGGATTTAAAATTCTTAATAAAAATCAATATAGCTCACGGTTATGAGCTATAATTTCCAAACTTGTTATAAAAGTTTCTCTAAATTCATATAGTGTATTATTTTACACTATGATCATTAATATGTATTAATGACACTATAGAAAATTTCGAACACTACCTATACCCATACCATAGGTTACGGTTATTCTTAAAAATTCTCAAATAAATTCCTAAAATCCTAATTAAATTATCTGAGGCCCCAACATTAATTTATAACATAATTATAATCTAAAGTCCAACATATGAAACTTTTATCCCAAGGTATAAATGTTCAATGGTTTCGTTCTCACCAACATCACACTAAACATTTTATAAAATTCTAATTAAATTACACTATACTTATATACTATAGTGTAACACTAATACATCATAATATCACATAATAACACATTATAAAACATTGAACTTATAACACAAGCTCTCGGCTATTTTAATAAAATAGCTATACATATCAAAAATTATAATAAATTCCTACAACACTTAATCAATACCTAGATCAATAATATGCTATTATATCAAGCATATAAAAATTATACACCAAAGTACCAAGGCTATATCATTTCGGCAGTTTTGAAAATTTTGCATAGGATTTTTATAAATTTCCAATAAATCATAACAAGCTCCTACTATATCATATATCATTAATCCATACTTAGATCTTCAAGAAAATTTTCGGTACATATGGCATAAGTTCATAGCATGCTTGAATCAATTTTTAAACATGATATATGCTTACATAAAATCATACTACACATATTTAATGAACAAGTATCATGCTTAGCATAATTCATGCTTAAGAACACATGCTTGAAAATTAAATCTAACCATTAGAAAATTAAAAACTTAGGGTATAATCGAAGCTCGTTCGATTTCTAACCTCGTTAACGATATTGATTTGGTGTAGGATGATTAGAGCTCAAGCTATGGAGAGAATGAAAGAAGAAATATAGTTTGGTTTTCTTACTGGAATAAGCCACGGCAGAATGAAAATTGGGAAGAGAAATGAAAGTGTTGTGGGTTACAAGACTAAATATATACTTAGGCAATTATAATGAATTTGCAAGACACAACTTGGTACCTCTCGGCTCTCTCACAAATTAAACATGAAACAAGTGAATAAAATTGGTCAAAGTGATTATGTCATGATAAAATATCCTTACACATGCATTTACTCTTTGCTAAGCTTTAATAAAAGTTTTGGGAGAAACAAACTAAATCTTGTTTCATGTAGCAAGTGTCACGACAATGTACATGGTGGGAGAGAATTTCAGATTTTTCATTGCCTTTGCATGTATAAAAGTTGTTACACTCTATCCCAAATATATGAAATCATGCACAAAGAAAAATTGAGCTTTTGTACAACATTTAGTCAACATAATCGCCACTCTCACAAACAAATTGCAAGAATATTTTCATTTACTAATTTTACTTGGTAAGTGTGTATTATTACTACACTTAAGATATAATACAATTTGGGAGATCAAAATAAAACAATTTCATGTTATACACATGATGGTTCACGGCAATTTCAAAAATTATGGCCAAAATTTGATTTTCATGCCATAAGTAGATATATATCATAATATATGTCCTAGATGATAAATTATATCATAGGAAAAATTATTGGAATTAATTCATGCAAGAAAACCCTAATTTTCGAATTAGGGTTTTCGAAAATTAGTGCATTGTCCAATAATTAATCCTTAATGTTCTAGCATTATTTTAATGCTAAATAATACTCTAATTACATAAAATAATCATAGGAATTTAAATATCATAATTCCTTGATCGTTAGACTTGATTCTCAAGTCATCTCTAAACGTTAACGTTCGAAACGTCTCAAAACGTTAAATATCGACTCATTTCAAAATGGTCGTAATAAAGTTGTAATCACTTTATTAAATTATTCCAATAATAATGGAATTAAATTCTAAGCTTAAAAACTTAGAAAATATCACGAGCATTTAATTATCGATACGTAATCGACGTTAAAATTATACCGTTGAAATCGTTACACATTCGTATTTCTCAATTCATATTCATTAAGTGAATTGTACATAGAATTTATTATTCGAAATATCGAAATCGTTATTCGATAATTTATTAATCAAATTATTATAATAATATTCTAATTTAAGAAATTAATATCGTAATTAGGCGTTTAAATAATCGAGGTATTACATTCCACCCTTAAAGAAATTTCATCCGAAATTTACATACCTCGAGAGAGATCGGGTATTTTTCTTTCATCGCGTCCTCAAGCTCCCACGTGGCTTCCTCTTGTCCATGATGTTTCCACAAAGACTGACTAGTGGAATCGATTTATTCGCAATTCTTGATCCTTGTGGTCTAGAATAGCCATAGGTTCTTCATTATAGCTCATATCTAGATTGAGGATCACGTCGTCTTGATGGATCACATGCTTCGGATCGTACACGTACTTTCTGAGTTGTGATACGTGAAAAACATTGTGTACGTTTCCCGGACTTGGCGGAAGAGCCAACCTATAAGCGATCGGGCCTATTCTTTCAAGGATTTCATAAGGTCCAATAAATCGGGGTCTTAACTTTCCCCTTACTCCAAACCTTATTATCCCTTTGGATGGAGAGACCTTTAAAAAGACTTTGTCTCCATCCTCGAAATGCAGCTCAGATCTTGGCGTATCGGTAAGACTTACATCTATCTTGAGCTTCCTTTATTCTTTGCCTAATTTGGCGTCGATCTCAATCATTTCGCTTATAGCGTCGGTCCTAGGATTCTTCTTTCACCCACTTCATCCCAAAGAAAGCGGTGATCGACATTTTCTTCCATATAAGGCTTCATACGGGCCATATCGATCGTCGCTTGATAGCTATTGTTGTAGGCAAATTCGATGAGAGGTAAAACCTCTTCCCATTTTGCACCTCGATCCAAAACTACAGTTCTCAACATATCTTCGAGTGTTTGGATCGTCCTTTCCGATTGCCCATCGGTTTGAGGGTGAAAAGCTGTGCTGAAATTTAATTTTGTGCCCAATTCTTTTTGCAAGCTAGTCCAGAATCTTGAAGTAAATTTTGAATCTCTATCAGATGTGATAGTTTTCGGTACTCCATGAAGGCGTACAATTTCCTTTACGTCATACCGGCTAGCTTATCAGACCCGTGGGTAATCTGAATTGGCAGAAAATGTGCACATTTGGTGAGTCTGTCCACTACTACCCATATAGCAGTGTTTTCTCTTTTTGACTTTGGTAAACCCGTAACAAAGTCCGTAGCTATATCTTCCCATTTCCACTCGGGTATTGCCAAAGGTTGTAGCTTTCGTAAGGCGTTGGTGTAATGCTTTTACTTGCGACAAGCAAGAAAACGCCTACAAAAGAGGCTATGTCTCTTTTCATACCTTCCCACCGAACTTTTCTTCAAATCTTGGTACATTTTATCTTGCTGGATGGGTCAGATAAGGTGTGTCATGAGCTTCACTCATGATTTCATTCCGAAGATCGTTGTTGTCTGGGATACACAATCTTCCTTCAAATAATAAAGCATTGTCTGGTGCTTCTTGAAAATTTTTCAGTCCTTCCGTCCTTACCTTGGCTCTTGCTTTTTCTAACTTTTCCTCCATCCTTTGCCCTTCAATGATTCTTTTCCTCAAGTCAGACGTCAATGTGAGTGTAGCAATACAACTCGTGATCGTCTCTGGTTGTTCAACCAATTCAATCTTCATCCTTTCAAACTCTTCAATGAGTTTTTCTTCATTTGTGAGGAGACATCCCAATTGGTTTTGACTCTTACGACTCAAGGCATCGGCTACAACGTTCGCTTTGCCCGGGTGATAGTTTATACCACAGTCGTAGTCTTTTACCAATTCGAGCCATCTTCTTTGTCTCATGTTTAGATCTCTCTGCTCGAAAAAGTATTTTAAACTTTTATGATCGGTAAAGATTTCACATCTTACTCCGTAGAGATGATGTCTCCATATCTTTAAAGCATGCACTACTGCTGCTAGTTCCAGATCATGTGTTGGATAATTTAATTCATGCGGTCTCAGTTGTCGAGATGCATAGGCTATCACTTTTCCACTTTGCATTAACACACAGCCTAATCCATTTTGGAAGCATCTTGTATAGACCACGTATTCTTTATCTCGCTCGAACTGCTAATACGATGGTTAACTTTTCTCGGCGTTTGGAAATTCGCCTCACACTCATCAGTCCATGTGAATTTAATTCCTTTTCTGAGTAGTTGGGTTATTGGCCTTGCAATTTTGGAGAATCCTTCAATGAATCTCCGATAGTAACCCGCTAATCCCAAGAAACTTCTAATTTCATTTTGTGTCCTCGGCGATTTCCATTCTTGGACTGCTTCTACTTTGGCCGGATCAACTTTAATCCCTTCGGCTGGCACAATGTGTCCAAGGAACATTACTTCCTTTAGCCAAAATTCACATTTGCTAAATTTAGCAAAAAGTTGTTCATTTCTCAAAGTTTGCAGTACTGTCCGGAGGTGTTCCTTGTGTTCGTCGTCATCCTTTGAATAGATGAGGATGTCATCTATGAAGACTAAGACAAATTTGTCTAAAATGGGTGGAACACCCTATTCATGAGATCCATGAATCTGCCGGCGATTGGTCAATCCGAATGGCACAACTATAAATTCATAGTGGCCGTATCTCGCTCGGAAAGCGATCTTTGATACATCTTCAGCCGCAATTTAAGTTGGTGATAGCGACTTGAGATCGATTTTGAGAACACGCTAGCTCCTCTTAGTGATCAAACAAGTCATCTATCCTTGGAAGTGGATACTTGTTTTTAGCGTCATTTTGTTCGATTCTCGTAATCTATACACATCCTCAAGGAACCATCCTTTTCTTTACAAATAACACGGTGCTCCCAGGAGAAACACTAGTCCGATAAAACCTAGGTCTAACAGCTCTTGGATTTGAATTTTCAACTCTTCTAGTTCTTTTGGAGCCATTCATGACGGTGCTTTTGACATTGGAGCCGATCCGGTTCCAAGTCAATGGTAAACTCGCTTGTCTGTCGTGAGGCAATCTGGTAGATTTTCGAAAAACATCCGAAAATTCTCGTACAATCTCTACATCTTCAACTTTTATCGTTGTTCGATCTTCTCCGTTCAAATAAACAAGAAATGCATGGCATCCTTTCTTGTTTATCATACTCTGACCTTCAACATGATATAATCGAATTTTCTTTCCCATATCGATTCCGTAAAAGCTTGTAGCTTTTTTCCCGTGAAAATGGAATGAAATTTTATTTCTTTACACAGATTGTAGCATGATTTTCAGCCAACCAATCCATTCCCAAAATTATATCTACATCACCCATGGGTATTATGTTTAAGTTATTCGTCAGAACCTTAAGTGATCCTATGTTCAACTCTAGGTTTGAGCAAAAGTGAGTAACAGTCATAATCCCTCCTATGGGTGAAGAGATGTTCATATCCTGGTTTGCTTTCTCAGATCTAAGTTCCAATAGATCTACACATGTTTTGCTACAAAGAATGTGATGCTCCGTGTCGAACAAAAGTATAGCAGTGCGTTGAGAAGTGTTCCCATACCTGCCAGGTTTCCCTGGTTTTGTTCATTCTGCCTCCGGTGCAGAGCATATGCTCTGGCTTGAGCCGGCTGAGGCTGACGGGGCTGCTGTCTTTGTTGATTCTGTTGTGGCTGCTGCTGTTGGCGTTGCTGCTGATTACGCCGTTGTGGTGGTTGTCGTTGTTGTTGCTATTGTTAATAAACCAATCGCTCTTAGGGGTTGGGCGTTGCCGGGCTGATTCGGCCTTCCCACTGTCCCCGTGCGTACCCCCGGGCAACTGTTTGCGTAATGGCCCTTCATGCCACACTTGAAACAATTTACCAAATGACAAACTCCTTTGTGAAATTTCTGGCATTTTGGGCAAGGAGTTGTTCTTGCCTGATCCTGTGGTCCTCCTGTCTGAGGGTTAAAGACTGGTTTCTTCCATCCCTGTCCTTGCGGTACTGTGTTCCCTTGCCACGGTCGCTTGTTATTTGTATTCTCAAAACTTCCTCGGTTGTTATTCCCAGAATTTCCTTCCCATTTTCTTTTCCCTTTGTCCCCTGTGTTCGATGTCTGTGTCTGGATTGATTTTTCTTCTGGCATAGCTGCCTCTATGTCCAAAGCTCGTCCAAGAGCTTCGGTGTAAGTCAGATCTCCATGGCTGGCTAGAGACATTCTTATCTCTGATCTCAATCCAGACTTAAATTTTTCTGCCATCTTCATATCCGTATTCACCTGATCAGGGGCATATCTGGACATATCGCAGAAGATGCGATCATAATCTGTTACGGACATTTTCTCCTGTTTCAGATTATAAAACTCATGTTCCTTTCTCTTCCGATAACTCTTCGGAACATACTTCTCATACAGTTCCCCTTTAAACTCTTCCCAGGTGAATTCATTCATATGATCCTGCTGTAAAATCTTTCGTCGTGCTTCCCACCAAAAGTCGGCAGGTCCTGTTAGTTGAAAGGTAATACAGATAGCTGCCTCGCTGCTGCAACAAGAAAATCGAATATCCTTTCCATAGCCCTGATCCATTGCTCGGCATCATCCGGGCTTCCTTTTCCATCAAAGGATGGTGGGTTCTGCCTAAGAAATAATTCCTCGATCCTACGATCGGGTGGAGGTGGTAGTGGTTGGGGTATATTCGCAGTTCTGCACAGAATTCTTGCGCCTCTACCTCTATCCCGTCCTTGGCGGCGTCCGTCTCATGCATTACATTGTTTAAACATACAATAAATATTGAAAATCACTTTCACATTTAACATATATAATATCATCATACAATTTCTTTTGTAAGGCAGCTTTAATTCAAGCTATTCATTCTTATCACAAAATCATTTCTGCTGCAAAAGCCCGCTTCGGGGTTATCATATATATATACATCAGAAAATTTGTGCCTCAAAGAGGACTATTTTGTACAACAGTTGATATAAAAGAGATAATGTACAATAGATGGCATCTCAAAAGCTTAACCCGCATCGAACAACATACGAGATTACAAGATAATACAAAATACAAAGTTCACTTCCCTTTTCAAAACACAAAAGCAACCTACACACATCTTGGACTATATACATACGGACTAAAACCTAGCTAAACAGTCATCGATGTATCACTCATCATCATCCTGATCCTCCTCAGGATCCTCCTCGTCGTCTGAATCGTCATCGGATTCGTCATCCGAATCATCGTCCGAGTCGTCCTCACGGCGGCGTACTCTGGACGGTCCTGCTCCGTCATCCCCAACCATAGGAATTTCGCGGATCGGACTCAAGTCATCACGATCATCGAGACCTCATCCGGCCGTCTGTCGATGCGGCTCACGGGCGGCCAGGCGGCATCATAGGTGGCAAGATAGGAAGTGGTGGGCGTATAGGATGTCCAATCGATAGCGGGGGAAACACTGGCATCCCCAATGCTCTGGGCCGAGATGCCCTGGTCACGTGAGCAGGTCGGTCGCCTGCTTCCAAATCTCTCGGAATCACGGGATCAACCACTCGAGGAACCTCCAAGTAGAGCCACTCCGGTGACTCGTCACGCCACGTATATTCCCTCGGAGGAAGGTACGGTCCTCTCGGGGCTACCCCGTAGATACTAAAGACGTAGGTCAGATGGCTCACAAATCTCGGTAGATCTGCTACCAGGTCGTAGTCACCACCATATCGGTAGATGTAATCTCCCGATATTTCCGTGCATAGTCTTCCCAACAATCGGTAGCCGCATCGGAAGGCTTCACGCCATCAAGTCCGCCACTCCATGCTTGTGCGCCCCTCCAATGACGAAGGTAGTGCGTGAGGAACTCTCGAGATCATCTCCCAAAGACATCGATACTCGCGGTACCTATGAATGATCTCTGCGGGGTGGCACTCGGTCCAAGTCTGCGTCTAGTAGTGTGTCGAGTCCTCGCCATCATCGTCATGCACAAACGAGCATAAGACAACTAAATAAGTATAATCGATGCATAGATAAAATAAACTTAACGCGTACGCTAAGCAAAAGAATAAACCTGGACAGTCTATAAAGCAGATAAACAATCCAAACACCTCTGATAAACAGATAAATGTTATACGGAAATTGTTCTCATATACAACACACGTTGTAGCTTTCCTACCATACTAAGAAACATACTGTCTAGCAGCATAAACAAAATCTTATCATATAACTAAATTCTAGTTCTATAAAATTATGAGCTAGATTCTACTGGCTCTCGTGATTTCTGGAGAAAGAAACAGGGGATCTTTCCTTCATAAGACATATAGTACAGTCCGTTAGGAGTACGTAGGAGAAAACCGTGCGCAATTCGGAGCCCAAACGAAGGAGAACGGACAAAAATAAAATCACTGCGCGAAGCAGTTCGCCTTTGCCGAGGTGAACTGTCCGGGGTGGACTGTACTGATTAAGGAATCAGGGGTTCGATCCTTCATAACAAATAAAGTAAATTGCGTTAGGAGCACGTAGGAGAAAGCTTTTTGCAAATCGGAGTCCGAACGAAAAAGAACGGATCCAAACAAAACACTGCGCAAAGCAGAAAAAATTTTCTCGCGTTCGCGAGAGATCGTAGGCAATGCCGATATCGAGGTCGTGCATGCCGTTGCGAGGAGGACTGCCGAGGCCGAGGTGATGAGGTGACTGAGGTCAGCTGGTCTGTCGAAAGAATCGCCAAATCTTGAAATGATGGTCGATTACGACAAAGGCGGGCTCGGCGTGTCGAGGTCGACTTAGTGGATTTGCCGAGGCGAAAATACGGCGTCATGAATTATCGAGATGCAATCTTCAAAATCGAAGTGGATGTCGATGTTGACACCAAATAAACTCCCAGGTCGATGCCAGGGTGAATCAATTGAAGTCGCGCAATGCTGAGGCGCATTGGTCAGCCGAGTCGAGGTAAACTCTGGGTTGACTTCAAACGAGGTGGAAAGCCTTAGCCTTTCAATTTGAGTTTGATTTTGTTGTTCTCGAAAGAAATGGAGAAGAGTTTGTACATTTGTCCGTCTATGTTCTATTCAAAGAGGGATCATGCATCTTATTACGTCTATGTTCCATTCGGGATGACATAGGCATTAATCAAAATCAACATTGAGAAAAGATGAATAAATATTCGAATATGACGAACATAGTTCGTTTTAAACATACGCATTTCTTGCGAAAAAAATTTCATCAATAAATAAATAATTCATGGTTATTTACAACCTTTTTCATTTCGTTTGTCGATAATGTTCTATCAACACAAATCATTTGTCGATAATGTTCTATCAACACAAATCAAATTCATAAATCTCAAACTTTTCTTTTCAAAGATGAGAAAATATTTTACCTTTTCCCTGGTTGAGCTGGATGTGATGGAGTGTTGAGCATAGTCAGATGATTTCTAGAAGTCTAGTGACTCAATCTAGACTTAACTTTTGAAAGAAAGTTTAGGGTTCAGAGAGCAACTGCTCTGATACCACTCTGTCAAACCGCCTAATCCAAAGGATGATTAGAGAGAATGGAGCTTGGAACAGTGAATGCAAAACAATTTATGGAAATAATCAAAAGATTTCAGAATAATATTTATCGAACTTCAATGATCAAACCTTATTTACAAGGCAAAAGCATTTCAACCCTTATTCACAAGGCAAAAGTCATATACAAATGTAAAGGCTACGAGTTCCTTTAACAGTAGGTTCGATAATTCGAGACAGATACAATCGTCACAATAACATACAAAATATTCGTAATATGCGTGGAAAGCATGTGAATGCATATATGACGATATGCACCCAAGAGTTCTTTCTTTCAAACATAATAAATACCAAAAGGCCCCCGACTACTCAACATCTCCGCCCATCACCATCATCTACTCAATCGCACATTTAAAACAAATATGCGGTGAGTACAAATAATGCACTCGATGGCTCATGCCAAAATAATTTATCACGTTTGAATTACTCGCCCATCACAAGAATAACACGAGGTTTGATTTGAAATACTCGTGCTTACTAAATATTTTCATCATTTTCAATAAATATCGCTTGGCAAGCATTTTCCACGTATGTATGATCCACATCCACCACAATCAATCATTCACAACAATTCCTGCTACTGAGAGAGGCCTCTCTCACAGACGCCGTGACCGCCGAGCACCCTTTCAAAGACACAACACAAAATAATCGGTGCACAAAATCCGTGCCACTCGGACGGATACAATTCTCCATCATTCTTGGGGTACTTCCAAGAATACGAATTCAAGCATGTCATAAAGTGGGGCTACCCAACATTATGCATCAACAATCATGGATTGGATACATACATAAAACATAAACATTTTGGGCAGGTAATTAAATAAATCAGTTCATAATTATTTGCTTGCAATAAAGCATCATAAATAAATTATTTGGTAAAATTCTACCAGTTTGAGTATAGTAAAGCCCACCTTTACTTTTGAACGTCGATTCTCGACGCGTTTTCTTTTCTTGTTGCTTGTGAGCTTTCCGTCCCACCTTTACGCAAAATATACGTTTAAATGCGTTGGCACGCTTTTCGAGATTTTCAAAGTTCATTCAACTTTGATAAATAAATTTATAATTCGAAGTTTCGATGATTCTTTATACGTCTTAATACGTTGAAACGACGCGTATATCAATAAAATAATTCTCGTATATCGAGAGAGACGTAATATGATCTACGCCTCATTTTAACCTTTTAGGTTAAATAATTAACGATATAATAATGTTATTCAATAAAATGATTTCAATTATGAAATCTTTTCACAATTAAGATATTCTTATAAAAGTAATCGTTTTTCACGTATTAATGTATTTAATCTAACGTATTTAGACGTTAATTTCGAAAGTCAACCATTTTGACTTTTCTTATTAAATTTTCAATAACTCATTTTTAATCAATATAAATCGATTTTCAATCGATTTTTTTTCAAAAGCTTTAATCTTCGATTTTCACGAAATCGATAATTTTGATTAATATTTTCTTTCAATATTAATCTTTTAATGCATTAAGCATTATTTATGCTTTTAACGTTATTTAATATAACGTTTCGTCGTAACCATAATATTCTATGTTTAATAATTCTCGAAAATTTTTAATATGTCTAAATTAATTTCTAGACATATAATTTATTATTTTCTTGATTAAAAAGGATTTAAAATTCTTAATAAAAATCAATATAGCTCACGGTTATGAGCTATAATTTCCAAACTTGTTATAAAAATTTCTCTAAATTCATATAGTGTATTATTTTACACTATGATCATTAATATGTATTAATGACACTATAGAAAATTTCGAACACTACCTATACCCATACCATAGGTCACGGTTATTCTTAAAAATTCTCAAATAAATTCCTAAAATCCTAATTAAATTATACAAGGCCCCCAACATTAATTTATAACATAATTATAATCTAAAGTCCAACATATGAAACTTTTATCCCAAGGTATAAATGTTCAATGGTTTCGGTTCTCACCAACATCACACTAAACATTTTTATAAAATTCCAATTAAATTACACTATACTTATATACTATAGTGTAACACTAATACATCATAATATCACATAATAACACATTATAAAACATTGAACTTATAACACAAGCTCTCGGCTATTTTTAATAAAAATAGCTATACATATCCAAAAATTATAATAAATTCCTACAACACTTAATCAATACCCTAGATCAATAATATGCTATTATATCAAGCATATAAAAATTATACACCAAAGTACCAAGGCTATATCATTTCGGCAGTTTTGAAAATTTTGCATAGGATTTTTATAAATTTCCAATAAATCATAACAAGCTCCTACTATATCATATATCATTAATCCATACTTAGATCTTCAAGAAAATTTTCGGTACATATGGCATAAGTTCATAGCATGCTTGAATCAATTTTTAAACATGATATATGCTTACATAAAATCATACTACACATATTTAATGAACAAGTATCATGCTTAGCATAATTCATGCTTAAGAACACATGCTTGAAAATTAAATCTAACCATTAGAAAATTAAAACTTAGGGTATAATCGAAGCTCGTTCGATTTCTAACCTCGTTAACGGTATTGATTTGGTGTAGGATGATTAGAGCTCAAGCTATGGAGAGAATGAAAGAAGAAATATAGTTTGGTTTTCTTACTGGAATAAGCCACGGCAGAATGAAAATTGGGAAGAAAATGAAAGTGTTGTGGGTTACAAGACTAAATATATACTTAGGCAATTATAATGAATTTGCAAGACACAACTTGGTACCTCTCGGCTCTCTCACAAATTAAACATGAAACAAGTGAATAAAATTGGTCAAAGTGATTATGTCATGATAAAAATATCCCTTACACATGCATTTACTCTTTGCTAAGCTTTAATAAAAGTTTTTGGGAGAAACAAACTAAATCTTGTTTCATGTAGCAAGTGCCGTCGACAATGTACATGGTGGGAGAGAATTTCAGATTTTTTTCATTGCCTTTGCATGTATAAAAGTTGTTACACTCTATCCCAAATATATGAAATCATGCACAAAGAAAAATTCAAGCTTTTTGTACAACATTTAGTCAACATAATCGGCCACTCTCACAAACAAATTGCAAGAATATTTTCATTTACTAATTTTACTTGGTAAGTGTGTATTATTACTACACTTAAGATATAATACAATTTGGGAGATCAAAATAAAACAATTTCATGTTATACACACATGATGGTTCACGGCAATTTCAAAGAATTATGGCCAAAATTTGATTTTCATGCCATAAGTAGATATATATCATAATATATGTCCTAGATGATAAATTATATCATAGGAAAAATTATTGGAATTAATTCATGCAAGAAAACCCTAATTTTCGAATTAGGGTTTTCAAAATTAGTGCATTGTCCAATAATTAATCCTTAATGTTCTAGCATTATTTTAATGCTAAATAATACTCTAATTACATAAAATAATCATAGGAATTTAAATATCATAATTCCTTGATCGTTAGACTTGATTCTCAAGTCATCTCTAAACGTTAACGTTCGAAACGTCTCAAAACGTTAAATATCGACTCATTTCAAAATGGTCGTAATAAAGTTGTAATCACTTTATTAAATTATTCCAATAATAATGGAACTAAATTCTAAGCTTAAAAACTTAGAAAATATCACGAGCATTTAATTATCGATACGTAATCGACGTTAAAATTATACCGTTGAAATACGTTACACATTCGTATTTCTCAATTCATATTCATTCGTGAATTGTACATAGGAATTTATTATTCCAGAAATATCGAAATCGTTATTCGATAATTTATTAATCAAATTATTATAATAATATTCTAATTTACGAAATTAATATCGTAATTAGGCGTTTAAATAATCGAGGTTTTACAGCTTGACTCATTTACAGCCCTACCGAGACCTAAAGAATTTAATTAGGTGATGCCCAAATTTTCTATAGTTAACGTTGATACATATTAGTGATACTCTGATAATATAGTACACTATATGAATTTAGAAGAATTTTTGAAAGATGTTTGAAATTTATAAGCTCAAATAACCGTGAGCTTGAATAAATATATTAAGGATTTTAAATCCTTAATATCAAGAAAAATAATACATTATATGTCTAGAAATTATTCTAGACATATTAAGAAATTATGAATTATTAAAGATTTTATAAAGAAAAGTCAAAATTTTTGACTTTTGAGATTAACGTACGAAATATGTTCGATAAATACTCTAATACGTGTAAAACGTATTAATTATATAAGGAAATCTCATTGATGAAAAAGATTTCATAATTGAAATCCTTGCATCGAAAAACGTATAAATCGTTGAACGCTTAACCCGAAGGTTAAATGAAATAATTGAACATATCTCAAGAACGAGAATGTTTAGTTAAAATACGATTAAACAGTATTGAAGTCGTTAAGAATTGATTAATATTAGTATCAAAGTTTATTCTAAACTTTGAAAATCTCGAAAAACGTGACCGACGTACTAAAATCATTTTTACGTAAAGGTGTGGATGCGGACGCGGACGCGATGACTTGACGTTGAAGACAAATCAAGTTTAGGACGATCAAAAGACCAGGTGGGCTTTACTATACTCTTAAGTGATAAAATACCACACAAATGATTTTGTTTATGATGCTTATATCAAGAATGATTATAAAATGTTTATGAAAATACCTGCCAAAAATGTTTATGTTTTATGTATGTATCATATCCTTGAATGTAATGATATGAATGTGTTTGGTAGCTCCCAACTTATGAATGAAATCGAATTCGGATCCTATGCCGGAAGGCTTATACCTGGCTAGGATTAACGTGTACACAAGATAGTAGTGACTGTGGGAGCTGTAAGGACAATGCACGGCCGGTCACAGCGACGTAGAGGGAGGCCTCCTCCTACGGCGTTAAATGATAATGTTATGGTAAAAGGATAAGGATATGGATCATACATGCAAGTAAAATGCTTGGCCAAACAACTGTTTACAAACTGATGAAAATGATTTAGTAAGCATAAGGCATTTCAAGTAAAACCCTTATGTCTTACCATGATGTGACAGTGTAATTTAAATATGATAAAATGTTTTGGCATGAGTCCACTGAGTGCATTCATGTACTCAGCCCTGCATGTTTGTTTTTAAATGTGCAGGTTGAGTTGATGATGATGATGGAGGAGTGTTGAGAAGTCGGAATGCTTTTGATGTTTAATATGACAAGTTTGAAACCTTGAATACACATCGTCATATGTGTATTCACACGTTTTCCGCTGCAGTTTGAACAATGTTTTTAGTGATAATATGATATTAACAGTTGAAGTCCTTCAGATCGTTAGTATTCTTTTGGATCTGTTGGTCTAGCCCTTCTGGTACATTATGTTAGTAATGTATATAATGGTCGAATCATGTTATTTCACGTGTTATATATCCTCGTAATAGTCTTTCATGAACCCTAAGTACTGTTCCTAGTATTAGCCCTCTTTAATCCGTCTTTATGACTAGGGGGCTGTGACATGTGCATATTTTGTTATTTGGTAAGAATAAGCTAATTTTTTGCTATGAACATGTTATATATTTGTTATGTACAATATTGATGTGCATATGTTGTTAATTGATATGAATATGCTAATATTTGTTATGCATAATGATGTTGTGCATATTTTTATTTTGTTATGGACATGCTATATATTTTAATGATGTTGACCATATTTTCTATTTTGTTATGAACATGCTATATATTTATTATACATAACACTATTGTGGATAATTTTTAATTACCATCCCACGAAAGTAAATATTGTTGATAACAGTTTTTGGTAACTACATCAATCCCATGTTTTTAGGGATATTAAATATCACTTAAATCAACATAATTATTGTAATATCCTTATAATTAAAACATAAAAAAATATTTGAAATAAACATAAAATCATAACCATCGGATGCATCTAAATCAATGTACAAGATTAGTTCTTATTTCTAAAAAATATATAGATTCTCATTTGATCCATCCCATATATATATATATATATAATTAGAAAATATAAAAATTATCAATAAAATAAGTTAATTGGCAAAAATTAACCCTCGTGATGATATAGCGTTTTCATACAAAATAAATTATTGAGACATAGAAGGGTAGTTTCGGATTTTTCTTCTTCTTTATTTTTGGAGATGGACTCCTATGCGGACATTCGCATGTATGGATAATGATATTTTTCTTCAGTACAAAAGATATTTTTCTTCAATATAATTTATACTTTCAAACTACAAAAAAAATCAAATGATAATTTTCTTTAATATAAATGATAGTTTTATTAAGAACAAATGATACTTTTGTCAGTCCGCACCATGTAGATGGATCTTCAGAAGTTTTTGTGTTCTTTTTGTGCATAACTAAAATAAGTAAAGCAAATATTACATAAACCCGGAGAAGCAACAAAAAAGAACTACAATCCTAAATGCGTCGTAATTAGTATTAAAATTATTATTCCCTTTGCCTTTAGGGTTTTGTTCTCTCTGTGAGCTCCGTCTAGGGTTTTTGGTCTTGGAATAAATATTTGAAATAAGGTTGGAGAATTTAATTGGAGGATTTATGTTTGTGTATATATATATATATATATATATATATATATATATAGGGATGGTTTACGTAAGAATGCAAATATTGGTGAAAAATGAGAATCAACATTTAACGATAAAGTTGTTGCACTAAATGTATAAATTTGTTGCACCAAATTTTGTGCAACAACTTTATTAAGTGCACACTTTATATGTTAAATTGATGCAACAAATTTATACATTTAGTGCAACAACTTTATATGTTAAATGTCGCATTCTCATTTCTCACCAATATTTGCATTCTCACGTGATGTGATCCATCTCTATATATATATATATATATATATATATATATATATATGGACGTGCGGGTGTTTTGTAATTGGAGAGAGCGTTTATGAATATTTTTATTTCTTCACATCATACTTTACTACAAATGAGAGTACCTATATTTATAGATGCTAAGCTAGCTTTCCTACAAGTGCTAGAGAATTCTAGGCCTATTAAAATATTATAGCTAGTTTGACTTAGCTTATTGTCTCAATTTTTCAAGATTGATCAGCCATCTTCAATTTGCCAATTACTATTTGCAATTTCTATCGATTATTCTAGAAAATTCTCTTCTTAACTTCTCTCATAAATCTTGTTTATTTAATATTCCAACACTCCCCCTAACTTAATTTTTCATTCCAATTAAAATTATAAATTTGGAAAAATGTTCGAACTTGAGTGGCTTGGTAAATATATCAGCAATTTGATCATGCGATTTTGTATACTCCACTTGTACTTCCTTATTCACGATGCACTCTCTGATGTAATGGAAGCGGGTGTCTATATGTTTGCTTCGATTATGGAATACTAGATTTTTTTCTAGTGCGATCGCTGACTTGTTATCGACATAAATTGTTGTTAGCTCTTCTTGTGGCCATCCGAGTTCTTTTAACAAGTTCCTTAGCCAGACAGCGTGACCTACACTGGATGTTGCAGCCACATATTTAGCTTCACATGTTGACAGCATGACTATGGGTTGCTTTTTCGACATCCAGGTGAAAGCAATATCTCCTGAAGAATACGAACAACTCGTACTTTTTTGTATCATCATTGTCTCCAGCCCAATCACTGTTGGATTTGTATACTGAAAGTAGAATGGTTGAGCTTGTTTACAATGTTTCATGTTACCACTATTACAATATCCTATCTGAATTGTTTACTTGATTGCATATGTTTGTCCCATTATCTCATACAAAAGTTAGATCATACAGTGTGTAGAAGATCATAGAAGTTTGTGTGATTGGTCAAGTTAATTTAGATATAAAAAGGATCACAGCTGAGACAACATGAGGACCAGTTGTCAGTATACACTGCAGTATAGATAAGAAGTGACTTGACTTGGTTGTTTGTATATGCTGGTACGCCTTGACGTATTGATGGATCATAGTGAGATGAGTTCTCTATCTGACTGTCGTGAAGAACCTAGATCTCGGTGATTTTACGTTGATCTAAACCTCGATAAGGTTTTAGGTGAGTATGAGTTATTGACCATCACTTTGACTTATCATGGGTGAGGGTTACATGAGATAATCCAAGATTCTCCGCATCTTGCGTGGTGGCAGTGCTTGTATGTCATGCTAGTTACCTGTATCGAGTCACCGTATCCGTTTAGGATGATGACGTCCCTTTGAGGAGCTCAAAAGATTTATTGTACTAAACCCTATAGGTTGAATTAGCTCAAGTATAATAATAAAGTTGAGTGGTATTAGGAATTAAAGAGATTAATTATTTTAAGCAGTTAAAGTGCTATAAATAATTAATGGACGTGTGATATCTTAAGTACAGAGATTCGTAAGTCTAAGTGCATGCCCAACTCAACTTCGGTAATAAAGGTGTAAGTCAGCATTTATTCTCTACTGGAATAAATAAATGTTTATGAATTAATTTATGTTCTAAGTTGAACATAAGAGAATTAATTCATTTTAGACCCATTTTTATTCCTTGCATTTGATCCTTAGACTGACCCATCAAGGCCATGAATGGCCAAAATTTTGCCCACTCCTATGAAGAGTCCACTTGGACTCTATTCTGATTTATATATTATTTAGTACATCTCCAATAACTAGATAGATATTATCTGATATTATTAGTTATCAAGAGATAATTATTCTATATATGATTTATCTTTAGATATTGAAGATAATTATTGTATTTATTAGATATGCAAAGATCCTATCTAAATGGGTTTATAGGAATATTATAAATACAAGGTAAGAGAAAATCATAAATCAATCCTATCATTTGTTGTGATTTTAGAAAATCACATAGAGCAAAGTAGGATGCGAAATTTTTACAGTATTCTCCATAGATTGCTCTCACTCAGTATTAGAGAATAGGCATCCGGGATACATTCTAGAAGATAAAAGCCGGAGTCTGCCATTGATCTCTTATCCCAAAAATTCGTAGGTAAACACGAGTAAACACTTATGTGTTGCAATTAATTATATTGATGCATACTAGGTATATAATCAATGTATGGTGAATTAAACATCCAAGATAGATCTTCGGGAAGAGAGAAAAATAATATTTCCTTAAAATTGGTATCAGATCATCTGGGGCAATGTTGTTAGGCCCAAGGTCCTTAATACGAATGGACCGATCGAGCATGTAGGTGTACTTCATTGAAGGGCTAGACTTCACCTCCCAATGAGGCAACAAAAAAGTATTGATGAAGCCAGTCCTTATCCAAGGAATGATCCTTCCCATATGAATGTACAGGACTTGAAGGCTTCTCAGTAAAATAGTAAAAAAACCACGAACATTGGCATCGTGGGTAAAGAAAAAGATTTTGGCGGTATCAAAAATTCCATATTCCCGAAGGATAGTATGAAAGAAAATAGCCTTGCGATTGGAAAAATGATATAGCTTATTTAAAGGTAAACTGTATAATGTAGACAATTATGAGAAGAAAGGGCATATGGGAAAGTGAAGCCCAACCTTTACTAGGTGATGCCAGAAAGTCATGGTTGGAGGATCAGAAGCCAGAGGACCCTCATTGGGATTAGGAGTAGAAAAACAAAGTTAGAAGGTGACCGAAGAATGGTCAATAGCTCATCGAATTTCTTACCATGACGAAAGAGGGTTTGAATTTTTGTTTCTCAATAGCCATAGGAAAGGGTGTCTTAGAAGGTTTGCGTGAAGGAAGAAGCTTCAATATATTTCTAAAAAAAGACAAGAACAAGGAAGAACTCAAAGGAAAAAAAATACCTGAAAATAGAAGCAAGGGCCTTCAAATGTAGATATGAGTAAGTCTTGTGTTACATAGAAAATATCAGAGAAGAAAGTAGAAGAAAAATAAGAAAGATGACGCCCCTCTTTTATACGAAATCTCTCAACAAAAAGAATGGTCCAGACTAAAGAAGGTCAAATGTCTTTGAAATGAAGGGACATGATTAAATTAGAAGTTGAGGAGTTGGAGCGAAAAAATAGGAAGCATGTACCCACTTTTTAGAAAAAATACAAAAAGTACATCCCGACATTAATATGGAAGTGACATATTTTAAATTAGGTTCAGAGATCTGAGATCTGGTTATGAGAGGTCTGGCTATGAGAGATCTAACTATAAGAGATTTGACTATGAAAGATTCGGTCATCCGAGATCTGGTTATTAATTTTTTTTAGAACTGAACATATCTGATTCCTTCTAGACTAGATCTGGTTGTAGTTGGATTTCTAAAGAAGGACTGATCAACTCCAATAGATAACTCTCTGTAGACATATCTCTTGGAGTTGGGAGAAGTAGTTGATAAGGAATAAAATATTACATATGACTCATCATTGGATAAATATATGTGACTTAAACATGTATATAATGTTGAGTACAAAAGCGCCAAGTCAGCAAGACTATGACAGGTAATTAGCTCCTGAGATTGGGCCAAAAAGCCTGTATGTATAAGTCCAAGTCTGGGTCTCCGACAGTGAAATGGTATTGTATATGACTAATACGGATAATAAAGGAGTCCTATCTCCTGAAGAGATTTGTCTCTTATTAATAAGAGACCTAGTGCGAGAAGCTCGGCGTAGAACTCGAAAGATCTACCTATCTCATATTCAGGAATGAGTCTGACTAAAACTATTTCTATATCTATAAATACCTCTATTCTTAAGGTATCAGGTACGCAATCTAAGCATTCAATAAGCCTTAAGCACAATACATTATTGACTTAAGCGTCGGAGTGTCTACCCGGAGACTATCCTCCGGCTCTATTTTGAAGTTATTCTGATTCATATGTCGTCCGGCTATCCAAGGTGACATTCTTATTCTTCGTTTATAATCATTGCTTCATTATTACCACAAGGTACATACACTTTTACTATTATATTAGATTTATTAAGTTGAATCTATTACATCCCATACCGATTTAGTGAAATTAAAAAATCAGTTTTTTTAGAGAATAATATTCTTAGTTAATATTTATGATGATAAGATATTTCTTGCTTCACTCAACCGATTATGATCAGTTTATTCCAAGAAAACTCGATTGCATACACCGCTAGCTGGATAATTATAAATATTCATTTACATAAATCCTTATTCCAAATCTGCTAACTCTTAACCAACTAAGCTAAATCAATAGGACTACATAAATCCTAATTAAGATACACCGCTAACTTCAGTATTGTACACTTCTACGAAGTCAAAATATAATAATTCAATCGATCAAAGTTGTTGATTTGCTTGATAAGACTTGATTGATTAAAAATCAAACTTAAACCATACATTGATTTGAATGATCGGATTCACGATGGATAACTCGTCCCGCTCTCCAATTATCCATTTGGATGATCATTTATCACCCCAAATTTATGTAGATTATTAATAATCCTTAAATCCATGACATACGATTTAAAAAAAAAAATCTTCACTAAAATTATTTTTTATCTTCTTTATCCTTGAATTTTTGCTTTTTAATACATTATAAAGTTAATTTTGATATTATGCTATATTTCTGTATAACCTTTTAATTTATTATACACCATAATCAATTAATCCAAATATAAAACTAAATATTAATCCGTCATACTTTATCACATTCCCGGACCAAATACGCAACACATCATATTTCATATTGATGTGATGTATTCCCTTCATCCCACAATAAGATGAGGTGTTAGGAAATGGTCGAAGTAATTTCATAGGAGGATCATAAGCTCTGATTATATCATTTGGTAAATTTACCAAAGACAAAAATGAACTGTGGTCAAAGTCTCGATACATATTTCTTTTTTCATTTTCTTCAGTCGATTTGATATTAAATTGTCATATTCGGAAATAAAACGGGTCCTAAGTGTTCTATCTCAAAATTTTATTGAAAAATGATTTCAAACTTCACATGTTTGCTAGTCTAAATACATTTTTTTTAATTATTTGTTTTCTCATGCAATATATAGTTAAGAATATAAGCGTTTCTTACCTAATTTTTTAAGTATACAATATTGGGTTATTTGCAAATTGAATATGAACCTTTTAGTGTTTTTTGCAAATTAAACAGCTTTTAAAACATTACAATAATGTCTTGATCTTTCGATTCGCAACAAATTTGTCTCCCTAAATTTCTGTATTTGGAGTTGAGATCTAAACATATATCTAATATTAAAACTCAAAATAGATAGAGTTTTTGAATTAAGCTCATAGTCTAGTTGTCCTTTCATGCTATTTTATTTTCGGACGTCTGGAAATGCAACTAAAACCATCGCAAAACTCTAACTTCACCACGCCACTTCACCACGCCAACTCTCAGCTCAATTACAGAGTGTCAGACATTTGACGACGAAATTGACCACACAGAAGACAACCTAGACAGTGGGCTTCGAAAACCCTCAATCAATTTTGAGTTTTGATGTTGGAAAGATGTCTAGATATCAACTCCAAATTCGTGCAAAGATTTAGGTACTGTGAATTAATTTGCTAAAAGGAATATTAATTCAATTCATAATAAATTCTATAATTTTTGACGATTCAGAATTACTTATTCGGAAACGATGGCAGTATAACCAAATAACTACGGAGACCGACGACGAAGACAAAAATTTATCGATTGGGTACAAACAATCTTGAAACACACGATTAAAGTGTGGGAAAGACAAGCCAAACATGAACCTTAGTTGGTAATGTTTTTACAACTTGACACGTGAACTTGTCTTCTTCTTCTTTGGCCCTATCTCCACACTCAAGATCTCTCGACTCTTACCAAATCTTTTAGATTGCATGCATTGAATCCACCACGTTACAAGTTTTGAAACATTCTAGATTCTTGGTCATCCAAGAACCAACGTGTGTGCGCCACCTAGTACGCCGGAAGCTTAGGCCGCACCACCGCTGCATTTTAGCCGAGGAGGATTTGATATATATTTCATACTAATGAGAAGATCTCTCCCACACACTACGTAGTATATAAATTACTTGAATTTGTGTCTTGGACTTGATGTTGCTATTATTAGGGCCGTGCATCCGACCGATCGACCGAAATTCTCAAAACCAAAAATCGAACCAAATCGAACGTATTTTTTTGAATTGAATTGAATCATTTATAATTTTGGATGACCGAAAACCGAACCGAAAAATGATCGGTTTCAGTCGGACCGAAAAAAAAGATCGAAACATATATTATATATATATTTCTAAATAAACATATTTTTATCTTAATTATTTAATGAAGATATTAATTAATTATTATATAAAATATATAAAAAATCAGTTCGGTTCGATTATCGACCAAACCTAAAATGTATAACTAAGAACCGAATCAAAAACCGATTTTTAATTAAACTTTTGAACTGAACCGAATATCAACTTTCCTAATTACTAAACCTAACCGATCGAAAATTATCGGTTTGATCTGTTTTTTCAGTTCGGCTCGATTGATGCACACCCCTAGCTATGATGCTATCTACCTTTATTTTTTCAAAAACAAATTTTATTTTTTTTGAGGGAGCATTACTGAGCTTTTTTATGGACTATGGGAATAAGCCCATTTGTAATTTAACTATATTATTTGTTCTTGTTGTAACTAGAGTATCCGGGAGAGGGGTCTGCTGTAGGTTAATTATGCTTTATATCAGTAGAATTCATTGTAATCTAGTCCAAAATATCTCTGGCATGAAACTATTTATTCTGTGAATGTTTACTTTGGCGATACGATAATTAGAGCGACAGATAAATGGATAAAAATAGGCTAATTCACCACAAATTGATGAATTGATTGAATTTGGGATTGTTTTATCATCAAATTCATCAAATAATCATTCACATATATAGTCAATATAATCTATCCCTCCAAAATAAACGTGAGTTTCGAGCATGACAAGAAAGAGTTCTCAACAAAATTATTTATTAATTTTGTTTTTAGTAAAAAGTGAGAAAATAACTTTCCGGTCTCAAATCAAATCTTATATTGCAGCAATGTGCAGTATTTCCTATTAACTTTATAATTAATCGTCACGTGTTAAGAAAAATAAATAAATCAGAACACTAAAGAAAGCACTTCGTTGTGGTGGCAAGTTTAATTTGTTAAGAACCAAGCAAGGAGTCTAAAATGTGGTATTACTACAACATGAAAACACATGTTTTTACAATTTAATGCAGTGATCGAGGCTTCAGTTTTCCAAAACTCAGTTGATTGGATTTCTAAAGATCTGCTCATCTCCTCCACGCCACTAGGCTGCGAAAATAAAGGAAGAAATTATCAAAAAATTAAGCAATCTAGGCTCCCATTCCGAACAAATTCATATACGACAAGCCTCTCCGTTCCTTGTAGTAAAAATCCCAACAACCTTACTTGATAGGAAATAAATATTATCTATGACTCATCCTAAATAAAATACACATGGCCTAACTATGAGGGTGTTTGGCTGAGCTCAAAAAGCGCCAGCGAACATAAAATCTCAAAACAAATTATAAGCGTGTTTGAAGAGCTTATAAGTTCAGCCAAACACCCTCTATGTATATCATACCCGGTGCAAGAAGGCCAAATCAGCAAGACTAATAAGGATAATCAGTCCATGTAACTGGGCCGAAAAACCTATACACATAAGACCATATATCTATAAATACCTCCGCCATGAAGGTATCAGGTATGCAATCTTAAGCTATCAATAAGACTTAAGCATAATACATTACTAACTTGAGCATTAGAATGTCTACTCGGAGACCCCCGCCAATTCTATTTTGCAGTTGGCTTGATCCGTACATCGTCCGGCTACCCAAGGCGATATTCCGATTCTTGCTCACTATCATCACTCTATTATTAGCACAAGGTACACCTATTTCTATAATTATTTATTAGATTTATTAAGTTGAATCTATCACTTACTAAATTTCTGTATTGAAGCTTGTCCTGAATCAAATAATTCAACCAAAGGCCATTCCCTGTCCTGAAATAGTTTTCATGCATAAATCAAATAATTCAACCAAAAAAAAGTTAGTTATAATCCGTGGCGGACCCAGAAATTTTATTTGGGGGGTCCAAATAATTACTCACTTCGTCTATCAAATTCGTTTACAAATTTTAGTGGTAAAAGTTTTAATAAATTGTATTAAATGTAAAATTAGTGGAGAATAGGACCCATAACATATGAGGGGGTTATGTGGGAATTGGGATCATATCCGTAAGAGGAAAGTAAATGTTTCTCGTTGATGGCCCAAAGAAAAAATATGTAAATAAATTATTGTGGATGGAGGGAATATATAATTTATAAATCTATAAGAAGATTTTAAAATTAAATTTTGAAATAAATACTAATTTTAATACCACTATAACTCTATTTAAATTATATTATATCAAAAAGGTTAAGTATGACCATCTCACAATATTTCTCTTTTATTTTTTAGTTTGTATGGATAGATCAATTAACTGATGAAAATGAAACATATATGCTTTCATCTACCTAAATATTAATAATATTTGAAATGAACTCTAATTTACAATCTTCTAAATTATGAAGAAGGAACTGCAAACAAAACTTTATTGAATTTAAACTTCAGTTCTTAATAGTATAGTGTAAAAACAAAATATATTTCTAATTATTGATACATGCGCCATTACAAATAAGCATCAAGTGATAGAATAATATAATAGTAGAAAATGTTTAATGGTATAGGATATCAAGTTTTCAACTAAAGAATAAAATATACAATAATTGTATACAAGTAAAAGTCGTATTGTTCATAAGTTGCATATCATCAAAAATTAGATGTAAATATATTTTTACTAAGATACTAAAAAACTTAACACCAATAATGACAAAAGAAAAATTAACTCAATATCTCTATCACACAAAATACACAACTCTACCACAACAAAAAATATTAATCTATTTTAACAATTATATGAAAAATACATATATATACCTAGTAATTTTTTAAGATCCAGGAGGGCCCATGCCCCCACTGCCCCCCTCTGGGTCCGCCAATGATTATAATTTATGTTTCCATATGTATACCTTATATACTGCATCAAATCCCCCTTGTCCACGTTTATTACTACTGGAGAAATTGTTTGTGGCAGAAATATGTTGAAATTAATATGCATCCCAGGGTTATTAGAAATGAATGAAAAAAATTGGATTACTTTCAAATATTATGATCTGTTTCTTCTTCAATCTCTTTTTGACGTAATTGCCAACACAAGCAGCGATTAAGCAGAGACGCGACAGTTGGACAAGAATGATGATCAGAGTTCGAGTGGTGTTACCATCATCAGTTCCTGCAAATTCCACATTACAAAGTCATATACAAGCTTTAGGTTTTAGTAATAACAATAAACATGATTTGAACACTTCTTTTTTTAGATTCTCTCAGACACATCTTGATCGATCTTAATTTAGTAGGGAAATAAATGCTTAAGAACACCAAAGATTTACGTGGTTCGATCTGTGAATAAGATCTACGTCCACGGGCAAGAGAGAGGATGTGTATTGAGAGTGTAAGCGATTACAAGGAGGTGAATGAAATATTTCGCCTAATCTAGCCTCTATTTATACACAATGTATTGACCTAGATCTTGAATCAAGTCTTCTCTAACTAGGATTCGAGATCCTATCCTCTTGAATTAGGATTCTTTTAGATATGGTGAGCTTTGCGTTCCATCGACTTTAGGAGTCTTCATGGGCGAACTTGTCCAGGCCGAGCTTGATGTCGAGGTTACTTGTATTGGGCACGATGCTTGGGCACAGTAGTTGGGCAGTATCTATCACAACCCTCCCAAAAGACGCGAAACGAGGTCATGCCGGATTGGGGTTGTTTGTGACGAGCGGGGTTTGGGCGATCTTTGACATTCTTTTCATTGTCGACTTTGTGTGTGTCAATGCTTGACGTCAGATATCGTATCTTTGTGCTCATGAGGCGTCTGCCGAGGTCTTGTTTGTTGTTTGTATCTCTGGCGAGGTTTCCTGGCTTCTCGCAATGAGGCGTTGTACCGAGGTCTTCTGAATGGCTTCACCTGACGAGGCGTTAAGCCGAAGTCTTCTGACTGACTTCACTTGGCGAGGCGTTAAGCCGAGGTCTTTTGACTGACTTCACTTGGCGAGGCGTTAAGTTGATGTCTTTGGGCTGGCTTGACCTGTCGAGGCGTTAAGCCGAAGTCTTCTGACTGATCTCACCTGTCGAGGCGTTATGCCGGGTTTTCAATGACTTTGCTGACGGGCGTTATGCAGGTCTTGGCGACCGCTGCCGACGAGTCGTTAAGCCGAGGCCGAAGACGGGATTTTCTGCCGTTTGTGAGGAACTTGGCCGCGGGATACGCATTTAATGCGCATTAAATTGGCAGCGGTTGGATTCCCGATAAAGTGCATATTAGGGGAATGTCTTCCTTGATACGCAATATCTCTTATCACTTTGCCTTCTACATTTCTCTGATTTTCAAAAACTCCTTGCCTTCTGCGAGAAACAGTTATTCTGCGCCATTGACGACTTGAAGCTTCTTGTCTTCTTCATCGATAAACAAAAGTAAGTAATGGCTACTTCTTCTTATAACGAGTCGCTTTGAAAGGTCAAATCATGTACATTCCCGTCCGATTCGTTAGTGTCTCTGCCTGTTTTTACCCGTATTCATATGCCTCTCTCTGAGTGTAGTCTGCGATTCCCCTCAGTGGGGGATTGCGGTAAAGTGTCTTCTTTTTCTTCAATCTTAGGTATTTCTGATATTAGGGATATCTGTTTTCAATATAGTATTCCTTCTAATATTGAGTTCGTTGCCCCCCGTCCGGAGGATAGGGCTTGTGCCCCTCCGGATGGTTTTATTGCCGTGTATGAGGACAGCCTCAAGGCTGGTCTTCGTCTTCCTTATCCTTATGTATACGTTGAGTTCCAAGAGATGTTTGGCATATCTCTTGCCCAACTCTCGCCGAACTCATTCCGGCATATGACTGCCCTAGGTGTCTATGCCTATAGGCATAATTTTCCTTTGACCTTGGGGCTTGTCCTTCGCTTTTTGCAACTGAAGGGCGGCTCGGGGTGGTATTATCTATCACCCCGTAGGAAATTCAAAGCAAAGATTAAATCGAAGATCTCCAACTGGCAGAAGAAGTTCTTCTTCTGTCGGTTTCAGGGACATATGGAGTTTCCATGGCGATCTGATAAGATCGCCGATGTGTTTGTCGACAAGGGCTTCGGTGACCTGGAGGAGGCGCTGGACAAAATTGACCTTGTTGACGAGGTCTTCTCCGAGGCCGAGCTTGCAGCGGCGGGGCTTAGCCCTTATGATCCTACCTCCAGGGTGGAGTCGGTGAAGGGTGAGGCCCCTTCTTCTTTTTTTCTCTTTATTCCATGATTATCGTGTTGGTGACCTATGTATTTCTGGTAGTGAACCTTCTAAGGAAAAAGAAGAAAGGAAGGAGCCGATCTCGTGGCGAAGCCGATCTCTGGCCGAGCCGCCATCTCGACACTTGAAGGATGTCGAGGACATGCCGAAATGAGTGTGGAGCCTTGAGATCCCCTTCACCGCAGCCACTCAAGCGCTTGAAGAGGCGAAAGCATGTAATCCCCGAGTCCTCGGTTCTTTGCCGAAAAGTCTTGAATCATTGGTTCCAAGTCGGTAGCCTCGTCTCTTTCGAGGTTTTGTACTTGTCCTTATACTTTGTGTAGTAGTATAAAGATTGTGTTCTTGACCGATGTATATATTGTATAGGGTCGAGGGCGTGGCGGCGAGAGGTGTCAAAAGTATCCGATCTTATATCGGATTACTTGAAGGCGCCGTTACATGCGGCTTTGACGGGTGGCCTTATGCTCCGGGAGGTGGAGGAGAGAATACCCTCTCCGCTCAAGAAATATCCGAGGCCGAGGCTAAGATCCGGACCTCGTCAAACGAAGCGGCGAATGCGACGCCATTGAGGCGGCAGGGCAGTCGTGAGGCATGTGTGGGCGGAGGAGGCGGCAGGGTCAAGGCGAGGCGAGGTTGCCTTGATGAAGGCGAGGTGGAGCAGGTTCGCCGTCGGGAGGCGGACATGGCGAGCTCGCAGGGAGAAACGCCGTGCCTTGCGGAGAGGTCATTCATGTCGGCGAAGCTTCGGGATGGTTTCGGACGCGGCCGAGGTGCTTAATAAGCGCGCGTCTCGATCAATCGAAGAGGTCACGAGACTACCCGAGACTGGACAAAGCCAAGTATGGATGCGAGGAGGCGAGGATGGTGTCTGAGGCGGGCTTTATTTTGATGTGCTTTCGTCCGCGGCCGAAGGAGCTTCCGTCTGCAGAAACCTGCCTCGCCTCGGTTCTTTTGTCCGCGAGTGCATTCGCGCTTTGTCCGTGGATCGGGATCCCGACCGACGCCAGGTGTCGATCATGCAAAGGGGTCGGGGGAGGCAGCTGATGCTTCGAAGGGCGTCGAGACTCCGGTGGTTCCCGAAGAGGCCGAAGCTGAACGGGCCGAAAATAGGGCGGAAGAGGCTGAGGCTATCCAGGCTTCGGAGGCGGCGGATGTGGACATGGCCGAAGCTTCTGGAGGGGTCAGTTGATCCCCCCATCTTTTTCACTCCTTTTTTTTTTTTTTTTGAATGTAAATGTATATTGATTTTTGCCTAAGGGCATGTTAATAAAATCACAAGTTTATGTTAAGAAACTTATCTTTTTATTCAGTTGTCTCCTGAAATGCTTGATGCTTCTCCTTGGTTGAATCGAATCGAAGACCTATCGCGGGCTCTTGAGTTGAAAGAGATCGAACTCCTCCATATAAAGGGACAGCTTGGTGCGTATGTACAGGAGTCTCGATGTCACATAGAGCCGCGGGAGAGCCGTGACGAGCTCGTGCTCGCCTTTTGAATTGGAGGAGGCGTTCGAGGTCGCCAAGGAGAAGGCCAGGTGATAGGCGAGGAGCATGCCGAGTACGAGGAGGTTATCCACCGAAATGGTGGGATGACGATCCCGAAGTTGAAGCCAGGTTGTCGAGGCCGCCCGTTGTCAGCGAGGTACCGCGCCGAATATGGTCGGACCTCACGGCAATTCACGGGCGATCGGCTGAATTAAAAAGGCTCGGGAGCATATACAAAAGCTGTCATCGCCGACAACCACGGCTCGACGAAATGCTTGACGGGATGCAGAGGCCTCTTCTTCCGGAGCTTCGCCTAGAATAAATGAACCAATTATGACGATCCGGAGTGGCGCGCTCAAGAGAGGCGTGCTATTGCCCTCGAACGACGTGGATCCTCAAGGCGTCGAAACTAGGCGTCCTCGAGTGTCCGAGGTCGAGTTCGCAGAGCGGCATCTTCAAGTGACCGAGGTCGCACTGGCCGGGCCCGTAATGTAGACCGAGGACGAGGTAGAGGTAGGATTAGTATAAATGAGTTCTTCAATTCCGATTTTTCTAGGGATTGGCTCAGCTTTTCCCGATCCGCTCCGTCCTCGTAAAATGTAACCTGTACATCTTTTATTTAATAAGAATGATTTCTTTTTGACTTTGTATTGAACAAAAGTAATATGCGAAGGTAGTTCGTCCTCGTAGAAAATTCCGCTTCGAAATAAACGAAGGAAATCGTTCCTGTACGAAGGTAGGGGTTCCTGTTTTTTGCCGAGGTCGTCGGGAGGGGTGGTCCCCTTCATCTACATAGAGAGAACGGCTTCGAAATAGTCGAGGGTAATCTGATCTCGTATGTAGGAATGGTTCCTGTTTTTTGCCGAGGTCGTCGGGAGGGGTGGTCCCCTTCATCTACATAGAGAGAACGGCTTCGAAATAGTCGAGGGTAATCTGATCTCGTATGTAGGAATGGTTCCTGCTTTTGCCGAGGTTGTCGGGAGGGTGGTCCTTCATCCACATAGAAGAATCGTCAAATAAACGAAGGAAATCGATCTCGTATGTAGGAATGGTTCCTGTTTTGCCGAGGTCATCGGGAGGGTGGTCCCTTCATCTACATAGAGAACGGCTTCAAATAGTCGAGGGTAATCGATCTCGTATGTAGGAATGGTTCTGTTTTGCCGAGGTTGTCGGGAGGGTGGTCCTTCATCCACATAGAAGAACCGCTCAAATAAACGAAGGAAATCGATCTCGTATGTAGGAATGGTTCTGTTTTTTTTGCGAGGTTATCGGGAGGGTGGTCCCTTCATCTACATAGAGAGAACCGCTCAAATAAGCGAAGGTAACGATCTCGTATGTAGGCATGCGGCGTTTAAATTTACATTCGTATGAAGCTAATGTAATCGACCTCCGTCGAGGGAATTTGTCCTCCGTAGAGGGTAAATAATAATGTGAAGATTAATTATGCATTAGTGACGAGTAGAACTTGCAAAAATAATATTTTATTGATAAAAGATGGCGCGACCACCAAATAAGACTCGGACTCTAAACAGGACCTTAAAGACACGACCAAACAAGACCCGACCCTTGACACTTATGCATAATATCTCTTGGATGAATGATGTGCCATCGTTGGGTAATTGCTCACCGGACAATTGAGCGAGCTTATAGGCTCCTTTCTTGAGGACTTCGTCGACCTGTGAAGGTCCTTCCCATGTGGCTTCCGACTGCCGAGTCTTGGCTTTCTTGACTTCATTATTTCGAGATGCAGTCGCCTACTTGGAATTGTCGGGTTTTAACACGTGGTTGTAATACCGAGCTACTTGTTGCTTGTACCGAGCTTCCTTGATGTAGGCGAGGTCTCTTTCTTCGAGTAGGTCTAGATCGGCTCGTAGATTTTCCCCATTTGCTTCAAAGCGGAGAAGTCGATGGTCCGGGGACTCGACACTCCGATCTGCGCAGGATCACCGCTCGGTTCCATACACCAAGCTGTAGGGTGTTTCTCCGCTCGAGGTCCGGGGTGTTGTTCGGCACGACCATAAGACTGTGGTAAATTTTCCACCAGGCCCTTAGCTCGGTCGAGACGAAGTTTTTAGACCCTTACGATGGTCTGTTGGTAACTTTGTCGACCATTTGCTTGAGGATGGGCCACCGAGGTGAACTTTGTTGGATCCAAGCTCTTGACACCAATCTTTGAATGTCTTATCCGTGAATTGTGTTCCGTTATCCGAAAGGAGGATATGGGGATGCCGAGCGACACACTATGTTCTTCCAGGCACGGTTGAGGCGTTCTTGCTTGTGATTTTCGCCAATGGCTCGCCCACCCACTTCGTGAAGTAGTCGATCGCAACAATTAAGAATTGAGCTGTCACGGTGCTTTACAAAAGGGGCCCACAATGTCGATCCCCCATTGCATAAACGGCCAAGGGCTCTGTATGGAGGTGAGGTCGGTCTGCGGTAGCCTTGGTATGTTCCCATGGATTTGACACTTCGGACACTTTTTTACGAGGTCCATTGAGTCTTGGAACATTGTTGGCCAATAGTATCCCCATCGCATGACTTTCTTTGACAAGGCTCGGGGTCCGATGTGACTTCCGCACGAACCTTCGTGTATTTCTCGCAGAACGTAATTAGCTCGGTTCGGACCCAAGCACCTTAAGAGAGGTTTGAGATATGACTTTACAGATAGGACCCCTGCTCAATTGTATATCGCAGAGACTTGTTCAGATCCTCCTAGCCTCAGAACTTGTCATGGGCGATTCGCCCTTCTCCGTACTCTCGAATGGGAGTCATCCAATTGGGTTCTTCATCCGAGACTACGTTGACCTCGGCTCCGTCTTGGCATCGCCTATGCTTCGCTTTGGACTTCCTCTCATCGGGCTCGTTGATGAGAGGCCAATTTACTTAAGATGTCGGCTCGGCTATTTTGCTCCCTCGATGCGAACTATCTCGAAGTGTGAGAAAGTCCGTTGCGAGGCTTTTGCTTTTTCAGATACTTCTTCATTCGCCGCTTTTTGCCTCGTATTTTCCCAACATTTGGCTTACGACGACTTGAGAGTCGCTGTGAACTTGCGGCTCGTGTCCGGAGACTTTGAGCGGCGAAGTCCTGCGATCGGTGCCTCCACTCCCACCGTTGTTCAGATTTTTGAATGTGAACCAAGTGAGTAAGCGATCTCTTGGTTGTCCGGGCCTGGAGTAAGATACTGCGCTACCCTTTTTCCCGAAGCCCGTCAGCGTAGAGTTGCCAAAGACTCGCCGGTGTTTCAACCATGGGTTCGGCTTGACATCGTCGTCACGGACTCGATGGGCTTCGTTTTCGGCGAAGTTAGCTTTGAGGAAATCCGCTAGGGCTTGACCTTTGATGGCTGGCGGCGCGAGAAGGATATATCGTGCTCGCTTGAGCCTCGATTGCCCGTTTCGCGATTCTCACGGCGCTGGGCTTCGTCAATACTTGCCAAGTGGGTAGTCGGTGAGGACTTGTATGGGATGTGCATGGAAGTATGGACGTAGTCTCCTCGCGGCGTTTATTAATGCTAAGGCAAGCTTCTCCAAGGGGCGATACCTCGTTTCCTGCCTTTTAGTGCTCGGTGATGAAATATACCGGGGCCGGCGTCCTTCTTCTCGTGCAGGCTGCACTTATGGATTCGTCCGAGGCGGCGGTAGAGAAAAGGACCTCTCCTCTTCGGGACGGATAGAGTGGGGAGCTTGGCGAGGTAGCTCTTGAGGTCTTCAAAGGCGGACCTGTACCTCATCCTATGAGAATTTCGGGGCCTTTTGAGTATCTTGAAGAAGGTAGGCTATCCGCATGGCTTTTGAAAGAAAGCGGTTTAGTGCGGCTATGCAGACTGTCACCTTGTACGTCATGGATGGTCTTGACATCTTCATTTCCAAAATGGTTTGGACCTTGGGCGGGTTTGCTTTTAGCCGCTTCTTGTGAAACCCAACACCCTAAGAACTTTCCACACGGACCGCAAACGTGCACTGGGGATTCGGTTTAGGTCGATTTTCCAAGAAGGCCGAGGACGATCCGGAGGTCGGAAACACATCGACTTCTTCCTTGCTTTTGACGACGATGTCGCCTCACGATACCTCACATTCCGACCTATGTAGGGTTGAAATATTTTGTCCACCATCCTTTGATAGGTGGCCCTGCATTTTAAGGCGAATGGCATCTTTTATACGCAAAGACTCGAAGTCGGTAATGAAGGTGTCTTGGCGGCGTCTTCATCATCCATCGGGACTTGGTGATACCCTTTGTATAAGTCAAGAAACCAAGACTTCAGTATCCGACCACACGTCGACCTTCTTGTCGATGTTGGGAAGGGATAGTAATCCTTTGGCGATGCTTGTTGAGGTCGGTGTAGTCGATACACATTCGCCATCCCTCCTCCTTTCTTCACCATCACCGGGTTGGCTATCCGGTCGGATATTTGACCTCGAGCAGATGCGGGCTTTTAATAGTTTGGTTACCTCGTCATGAATTACTTGGTTCCGTTAAATTGCGAAGATTCTTTGTTACATCGAACGGCTTTATATTCGGGTCGATGTTGAGCCGATGAGTGATGATACTCGGCGAGACTCGGTCATGTCGAGGGAGACCAAGCAAACACGTCCGGAATTCCCTTAGGAGTTGGATGATCGATCCCTCACTTCGGTGCCGTGGTGAAACCAACCCGACGACCTTCAATGGCTCATCTTTATGTACAATGCGACCTCTTCCACCGACCGTCGGGGAGTGGCGATGTACTTCACGACTCCAACTCCTCGGGTTTCCTTAATTGCTATGCACATGGGTCTTTGGACCGAGGTCCCGGCACCTCGTAGGCACTTACATACATTCCTCGCTTGCTTACGATCACCTCGGATCACGGCTGTTCCCCTCGTGGTGGGTATCTTTATCGTCGGTGGTGCGTTGAGCATACCGCCCTTACATTAAGTTCAGCCAATCTCGCCCCTAGTATGATGTTATCTGGCGAGTGGGCCTTCACTGACGAAGCCGCACCACCTTGGTCGAGTCGTTGGTGCTTTCCCACCGTGACGGTGGCTCGATTATTCTCTCGGGCGTGTCTCTTCTCGGACGAAGCTTGAGTGGCGGTGATGCTGTCGCGGTGTGCTTCTTCTCCTAGCTTGTCAAGCATTCCTTGAAAAGGATGCTCAGCGGCCTTGTTGTCAATGTAAACGTTTACCAACTTATTTGCGACTACTACGGATCACCAACGCATCTGGTGGGTATCTGTCGTGGAGGTGCGGGTCGATCCTCGGAGAAGGTGATCGCCTCATCCTTTCTCGAACCTCTTGTTGGTAGGTTCGCGGTTTTAGGACTTGGTCGGCCTTGAGGAGGACTTCGTGACTCACCAGGAGCCCGTAATGGTGGAGATTACCCGTCATATTGGGGTTCGTCGTCTCCTTCCTCGTCGGTGTTGTGCTTCGTTTTATTGTAGGGGCGCATTTCTCTCTTCTCGCTTTTCTTCTTTTGACTTTGGTCGGCTTGGCGACTGTCCTCGGTATTTCTTGTGGATCCGTCCTGAACTAGCATCTCTATTTCACCCATGAGCTCTTTGCACTCTTCGATGTCGTGCCCGTAATCCTCATGGAATGAGCAGTATTTATCCATAGGTCGGCACCTCTTCCCTCCTGTCATCGGTCGAGGCTTCTCGAACAGGTTCATATGGAGTGCGTAGATTTCTGCCCTCGGCTTTGTCAACGGGGTGTATTGAGGTCGCTCCGAGGCGTCACGCGGACCGAGCTCGGACCTTATCGGGCGATGTAATCTTTCCAGGCGCTTCACGCCTTGGTTCGATCTTCCTTCGCTTCGTCTCTTCCCTTTTCCGGGGTCACGGCTTGTCCCGTCAGCTTTCTTTTGTCGGCCTCGTCCGCCGGCGAACCGTTGGCTATCGCCCAGCCTCTGCTGCAGCGATCGGGTTCGTGCCAGCGATCTCTCGGTATAAGGCCCCGGCAAGATGCCGTTTGGAAGGCCGAGATGACTAACAGGTCGTTCACGTCTTCGACCTTCAAACACTCCTTGTTAAACCTCGTCATGAAGTCACTGATGGGCTCGTTACGGCTTTGCCTTATGGTGAGGAGGTGTGCCGACGATGTTTTTGACCGCTTTTGGAAGAACCTTCATGGAAGGCCGCCATCGTCGCGATAGGAGCCGATGCTTCAGTAGGTAGATCAGCCGAACCACCCGCGGGCGTTGTCGACGAGTAACTCGGGAAGAGTTTACACATATGAACCGAACCGACGTTGGTTGATCATGTTGTATTGAACCTGCGAGAGAAGTTACAGGATACCTCACCCGTCATTAGGGGGCGATGCTTGGTACCGGTATTTATCCGGAGAGACGTGTTGAGTATCCTATTTGAGAACGGGTGACTATCTTCCGTATCCATCGAAGCCGCCCTCCGGTGATTGGGACGGAGTTCGACGATCGAACTCGTTTAGGTGACTTCGACCGACTTCACGGCGGCCCGATGCCTTTTCCTCTTGCCGCGTCCCTCGAGATCGGGCGAGTTCGCTGGATGGATTTATTACGCGATCGAGGCCGGCTTAGCGCGATCACGACGCCCTCTCCGCGCTGCTCGTTCCTTGCGCGGTCGGTTTGGGCCCCACCTCTCCAGGTGATGCCTCGTATCTAGATGAGGCTTGCCCGTTCGTTCGTGACGTGGCCGACCACAGTGGTCACTGAGGTACCGGAGAAAGCTCTCCTTATTTTTCTCGAGAAACCCTTTGACGGCGTCAAGGTTTACTTATGAGCTGGATGTTCCTCTGATTATTGCTACGATTTCCTTCGCTATGGTAACCGCCTGCGCAGGCGGGGTGTCCGTGCTCGTCGAGACTTTGGATATGTCCTTCGGGGTTTCTTCTCGATTGGGCTCTTCCCGAGTCTGAGCTCGGCGTTCTTCGCCGTCGGCGTTGTTGTTGCGCATGACGGTCCCGATGCATGGCTTCGGTGTACCGGTCATGATTATTTCCACATAACGGTGGTTGATCGAAACACAAAATTTCGTTTCCCACAGACGCGCCAAGGATCGATCTTAATTTCGTAGGGAAATAAATGCCAAGAACACTAAAGATTTACGTGGTTCGATCCGTGAATAAGATCTCGCCCACGGGCAAGAGAGAGAGGATGTGTATTGAGAGTGTGTGTAAGCGATTACAAGGAGAGTGAATGAAATATTTATCCTAATCTAGCCTCTATATATACACAATGTATTGACCTAGATCTTGAATCAAAGTCTTCTAACTAGGATTCAGATCCTATCCTCTTGAATTAGAATTCTTTAGATATGGTGAGCTCAGTGTTCCCACCGACTTTAGAGTCTTCACGGGCGAACTTGTCCGGCCGAGCTTGATGTCGGGGTTACTTGATTGGGCCCGATGCTTGGGCACAGTAGTTGGGCGTATCCTATCACATACCCTTAAGATCACTCGAACTCCTGACCTATTGGTTGATGAGAAGCCTCTTATTTGCTGAGATGCACTACATTATCATGATTGAAATATTGAGTATTGAAAAACAATGGCCTTCATATCATCCAATGTTTTGTCACGGAGTGTTTTACTTTAGAGAATAGCTTGGATAGATAAACATAACATTGACTAATCCTCTCCTACTTCAATAGATTGAAAATTTTGAAATTGATTGATCATGTAATCTTTCAAATACTCAAGACACACTCAGGTACATCTCGAGAGCCAGGATGTATCCGTCCTAATTTATATCTTAATTGAAGAGTAATAAATGCTAATTCGAGATTATTAAACTTAATTTAATGAGTCCTAATTGGATTTAATTAAGGTTTTGATAATCTATTTTAATTATCACCCTATCCAAAGTAATCGCCTCTTAATAATATCATAGATTAATCCATATTATATTTTCAAGCTAAATCACTGAAGAGATTATCTGGTGATGAAGCTGATAGAATACGGCCCAACTACTAGGCCCAAGCATCAGGCCCAATAAAAGTGGGTCCCGACATTAAGCTCGGCCTATGTGAGTTCGGCCCAAGAGGACTCCTAAACCAACTACAACTCAAATCTACGCAAGTGGAGACGTAGAAGATCTGGATATCTAAAGAGATCCTGGGTGCATATCTAAAAGAATCCTTATAAGAGAAGACTTTGTATTAGAGTCGATCTCAATATCATTGTGTATAAATAGAGGCTATATTAGACGGAAAAGGATCATCTACATTCTTTGTAATCGCTTCACACACTCGATACATATACTCTCTTGCTCGTGGACGAGATCTAATTCAAAGATCGAACCACGAAATCCCTCGTGTTCATTGCGCATTTATTTCCTAACTAAATTAAGATCGATCACCGCCACCGTCTGGGAACGAAATTGTGTTTTCGATCAACCTTGTTTGCTGTGGAATCAATCACGACGATGAATACAAGAAGTCTTACATCCGTAGCTGCCGCAACAACAAAGAACAACGACGGCAGTAACGCACCGAGCTCGGCTTGGGAAAAAGCTCGGTCCGAGATACGACCTCAAGGACATGTCCAAAGTCTCAACGAGCAAGGCCATCCCATCCCCGCATGAAGAAGAAGAGTACCGAGCGGCGAGGCCGCAACAGAACCGAGAGAAACCCCGCACCACAGCTTAAACCTTGACGAGGCGCTTAAAGGGTTCCTAAAAGAACAAGGAGAGCTTCCTCCAAGATTTTAGCCGAGAACAAGGTCGGCATCATCACGAAGACAAGGACGTCAAGCCTCATCAAAGCACGGCAGAAGACAATGAGGTGAATCCCCCTCCTCGGATGATAGGCGCCATACCTCTACACGGGTTGAGGCCCAAACCGACTGCATTAGGGGCGCGGCAACGGGACAGACGCCGTGATCACCGCGAGGTCGATCCCTCATCACCGAACGAGTTCGGCCGACGAACTCACGACGCTTCTTCGGAAGACGGATTCATGGATACGGGAAGATAATTACCCTTTCTCGCATTTAGATACTCAACACTCCTCCCGAACAAGTACGAGTGCCGTATCGCCCCTATGACGGATCGAGGGATCCGCAAAACTTCCTTTCACAACTCCAAGATAACATGATCAACCAACGATCAACACCATCCACATGTAAACTCTTCCCGAGTTTACCGATCGACAACGCCCGCCGATGGTTCGGCGGCCACCTCCCGGAGTGTTGGTTCATCCGCGACCTAATGGAAGCCTTTCATCGGTTGTTCTTCCAAAAGGCCGAGTCCAAAACGACATCGGCGCATCTTCTCACCGCGAGGCAAGGCCGACATGAGTCCATCAACGACTTCATGACTGTGTTCAACAAGGAGAGCCTAAGAGTCGAGGACGTGAACGATCTCCTCATCATCTAGGCCTTCCAAACGGTATCTCCGCCAGGGCCCTATATAAGGAGATCGTCAATCACGAGCCCGTCTTGCGTTCGGAGCTATGGCGATAGCGCATCGATTCACCAAGGCGGGGTCGATGTAAGAAAGCGCCAAGCGAAAGGTGGAACCCTCTGACAAGGGGGGAAAAGAGGATGGTCGAGGGGACCAGAGCCAAGGCCGACGAAGTGCCTTGGAAAGGATACAACATCGCCCGATAGAGTCTAGGCTCGGGCCGCGTAATAACTTGAAGCGACCCCAGTATGCACCCTTAACAAAGTCAAGGGCGGAGATCTACGAGCTCCACATGAACATGTTCGAGAAACCTCGACCAATGACATGGGGATCAAAACGCCGGTCCAAAGATAAATATTGTTCCTTCCATGAGGAATATGGACACGACACGGAGGAGTGCAGAGATCTCATGGCAGATATCGAGAAGTTGGAACAGGACGGAGTCCTAAAGAAGTACCAAGGGCATGGCCGATTTAGCCGGTCGAGACGAAGCCCCCACCGAGGTCGTAAGAAAGGAAGCAAGAGAGGGAAACTATAACCCTCACAAGAAAGCAAGCGCGACATCGATGAAGAGGAGATGGCGAACCCCAATACGATGGGTTCATCTCCACCATCACGGGCTCCTCATGGAGCTACCAAGTCCTCTCTTAAGGCCGAGGCCCAAGTCCCCATACCAAATGAACCCGTGAACAAGAGGTTTAAAAGGGACGAGGCAATCACCTTCTCCGAGGATCGATTCTGCACCAACCGTAGTACCTCACCAGACGCCGATGGTAATCCAGCAAAGGTCGCCAACAAGCTAGTTCAAGATATATCGCCGAAGTGGTGCGGCGGTGAGCATCCTCTTCAAGGAGTGCTTTGACAAATTGGGAGTTGAGGAAGCACGCCTCAAGACCACTACCACTTCAAGCTTCGTAAGAAGAGACGCGACCGAGGGAATCATCGAACTTCCGTCACAAAGGGAAAAGCGCACGATGAGCTCCACCAAAGTGGTACAATTCGTGGTAAACGCCCACCACCATATAACATCATACTAGGGCGAGATTGGTTGAATGCGTAAGGGCATTGTTCAACGATCACCGACCATGAAGATCCCCACAAGAGGAGAGAAGTCGTGTTCGGAGAGATCGTAAATGTGCTAAGGAATGGATGTGTGTCGCTTTAAGAGGTGCAGGACTTTGGTCCCGCATCTACGTGCATAGCAATTAAAGAAACCCAAGGAGTCGAATCGAAAGCAAAATTTGATCGCTCCTTTTTCACACGTAAAAAGTGTAATGATAGGGTAAGCGAAGTATCGTATCCACAGAGATTGTATCACGAAAACATAGAAGCTAGCTCAACGATTATTCATCATTATTCAAGCACAGATAAAGGGTGAGAGGTTTTAGGGCTTCGGAATTTAATCCAAAGCAAAGGTAACCAAACAGAAATATAAATAACGCAATAAAAACACGATAGAAGACTGAAAAGAAAGACTAACCCTAGGGATGCACCAATCCTATCCACAACGATGTTTATCCTGCTTATTACTAACCGTTTTAATCCAGACAAGACAGAAGATCACATATATAACCAACAACTTCAGTTACGACAATTGCGGCAGTTGATTACTAATTTTCCCTATTACAGTTACGTCTCTAGAGGAAAATAAGCAACTCCAAATGGATCACTAAGAATATGCTTCCTACGAATGTCCTATCTCGCCATTTACCCAAGGCTTATTCAGATCATGCATTCAAGATCGATCGACAATTAAAAATGCTATTCGTAATTAATCGGCAACTATGATATGCATCAAAATTGATTAGAAATCAATACATATAAATAAGCACCAAGAATCATGAATCAATGCCCGAAGGTAAATAACAATAAGCGAGGAATCACAACATATAGGATCGGATCATGCAAACCCTAGGATTAGAGCAGTAAAACTAGCGGACATAATAAATGGAATGAAATACGATTTAAACATAAAATGTAAATTAAAATATAAAACCCGTAGGGAAGCGTCGGATGAACAATGCTTGGTCTTGAATCCAATCCCAAGCGAACGAACGGAAAACAAAGGAAAACGATCGGACAAAACGTTCCGATTGATAACGAAACGATAAACTAAACTAGAACAACGTAAAAACAATACTAGAATTAAACTAAACGAAGACTAAAGGCTAAAAGCTATAAAACCTGAGGAAAACTGAATTAAAAGCAGTCCAGGGCGTGTTGGGGTCCGAGGAGGCGTGGGGTGATCCCTATTTATAGAAAAGGTGGAAACCCTAATTTCTCTCTGCCACCATCGATCACGCCATGATCGCTAGCTCGACCACGAGCCATCTCCCACAGCGCTATTATTCACTCGCGGTCCCTCCTTGCGCCGCTTTGAACCTCGCGACCGGCTAGCGGTCGCTAGCCATTATGAATGGTCGCGAGAAATCGCCGATGAGTTCTCGACGCTAGCTTCGCCGCGGACACGAGGTTGCGGCCGCGGCTCTTACAGGTGCTCACTTGGTTTGCCTCATGACCAACCTAGCGACCGCTAGGCTGGTCGCTAGAAATAGGTCGGTTTGTTTATTTTGCTCGTGCTTCGTTCCTTGCTCGATAATCAATATATAAACCTACAAAACGCCAAAGGAACACCCAAGAGCAATCTTCTAGAAATAGATGAAACATTAAGAATCGATACATAAACGCACATTAAACGATCTAAAATCATCTTTAAATATCAACAATAAACGTAAAATGCGCGTTTATCGGGCGCCGATCGCCCCGACATCCGAGCGGAGTGAGGTCGCACTATATGAAGGCGATCCACCAAGGTCGCCAAAGTAGGTTCTACCGAGGTACCTCAACTAAGAAAACAGATCATCCAACTCCTAAGGAATTCAGAGGCGTGTTTGCTTGGTCACCCCGACATGGCCGGGTCTCACCAAGTATTATCACCACCGCTCAATATCGACCCAAGCGTAAAACAAGTTCGGCAAAAGCAATGGATCTTTGCATCCGAATGGAATCAAGTCATACATGAGCTGAACCAACTATTAAAAGCACGATATTGTTCAAGTCAAGTATCCGACCGGATTGCCAACCGGTGATGGTCAAGAAAGGAGGAGGGATGGCGAATGTGTATCGATTACACCGATCTCAATAAACACCGCTCAAGGATCATATCTCCTTCCAAATATCGATAAAAGGGTGGACGCTTTGGTCGGATACTAAGTCTTCAAATTTTTTGATTTATACAAGGGATATCACCAAGTGTTGATG
>JAODLM010000605.1:0-72973 GCA_036937905.1 Salvia rosmarinus
AGGTATACCCGACGAAAAGATGGCGTTCGCGGTGAGCGTGAGCGGCGTCTCAGATCTTACATTCAAGCTCATTCCATCCAGTCTTGTTGACTTACCCTGCGGACAATCTTGTCGAAACCTAAGTCATCGGACGTATAGCAGTGGTGCTGGAGCTCGTGACGTGACATCACATCTCCACGGACAGGACCATCAAAGGCGAGCTCTGGCTGATTTCTGGTAGAGGCCAAATTTACGAGTCGATCCTACCGGCGAGGCCACTCAGGCCTCCCTACCTCCACGGAGGTGTAAGGGGAAAAACGTATGTAAACCACCTTGCCCAGGATCCGTCTTGGGTGTTTAATTCACCATACATTGATTATAAACTAGCATGCGTCTATATAATTAAATCGCAACACGTTGGGGTTTCACGTGTTTACCTTTGGATGCATCGAGGTGGATCGAGCGGGATGAGCGGATCGAGCGGATCGAGACTCGTGCTTTGACCTTGGGACTGTATCCGATTGCCCGATCTCCAACGTCGGTGAGGGCGATCTATGGAGATGCTTGAAAAATCACTGATGCTCTCTCAAAACTCACGAAATTTTCTCTCTCAAAATTGTGAGATGACCGAAAATCTTGCTTGTAATTTGTGAGTGTGTTGTAGACATTATCTCATACCTTATATTTATAATGCACTACCTTAATCTATATGGAATGTTACCATAATCTATATGGAATATTACCATAATCATATATGGAATATTACCATACACTTAGGATTATTTCCATACTCTTAGGATTATTTCCATACTCTTGGGATTATTTCCATACTCTCAAGATTATTACCATAATCTTATATGGAAAGGATCTATGCATATTCCATAAATATAATTATATCCTTGTGGGATAAAGAGAATAAAATCTTGCCATAGAGATATAGGGACCGATTTTCTTGCTAAGCTATGGGCACGGATGGGCGACCGAGGGGATCAAATCTGAGGAATAAAGATGGGCCTCAAATAAATTAATTATCTTATGTTCGGCCGAACATAAATTAATTTATAAACATTCGATCATGCCACTAGAGAAGAATCTTGACTTACCCCTTTATTACGAAGTTGAGTCGGGCTTGCACTTGAACATTCACGAATCCCGTATTTAAGATATCGAGCGTCCGTTAATCATTTATAGCAATCTATTTGCTTAAAGCGATTAACTTCATTTCATTAAGTAGTACCACTCGACCTTATTATTGTACTTGAGCTAACTCAACTGCGGGGTTTAGTACAATAAACCTTTTACAGGCTCATAAGGGGCGTCATCATCACTAAGCGGATCACGGTGACTCGTCTGAGATAACTAGCGTGACATCTGAAACCTTTGCCACCACCGAAGATCGGAGAATCTTGGGTTGGAACATATAACCCTCACTCTTAACAAGTCAAAGTGATGGTTGGCAACTCATACTCACCTAATACCTTATCGGGGTTTAGATCGCCGTAAGTCATGAGATCTTGGTTCTTCCGACGGTCGGAAAAGAAGAACACATCTCACTGTGTGATCCTTGATACGTCGAGGCATTACCAGGCATAGACAAGCAACTAAGTCAAGTCACTTCTTATCTATCTTTGCCTTTAAACCGACAACTCGTCCTTAAGTCGTCTCGGTTTGTGAAACTTTTTATATCTCGTTAAAGCTTGACCAATCATACAGACTTACGTGATCTTCTACACAACTGTATGATCTAACTTATATATGAGATAAGGGACACATATATATGCAATCAAGTATTCATTTGGGATAGGAGTTGTAATAGTGGTAACGAGGAAACATTGTATACAAGCTCAACCAAGCCCGCTTTCGATTATCAAATCCAACAATCTCCCACTTATACTAAAGCAAACTTTAGTATACAATGTGTCTCTCACTAGCTATTACAAACAAAACCATCACTTTATTACTCCCACTTATACAAAAGTTTCCTTTCTAAGTGGGTGCCATCTAGCGCAATTAGTCCTCTAACGTCCACGGCGTAGACTTATTCTTGGCGAGGATTTAGCGGTGCCATCTAAGCGCAATTCAGTCCTCTAACGTCCACGGCGTAGACTTATTGCGGCGGGCTTTAGTGAATGGATCGGCTAGGTTATCAGTCGTATCAATCTTTGCTATCAGCCACGTCCCTCGTCTAACGATTTCTCGTATGACATGGTACTTTCTCTCTATGTGTTTGCTTGCCTTGTGGATCCGTGATTCCTTGAGTTTGCCATTGCACCGAGTTATCCACGATAAACCATGATACTCATGGGCAAACCGGTACCACGTCTAGATCCGTGAGGTAGTTCTTGAACCATCGACCTCCTTAGCGACCTCCAGTGGCTACATATTAAACTTCCATGGTAGAGTCCCTTGCACGCATCGCTTTGCACTTTCAGAGGATACGGTTCCACTCCCAGGTAAACACATAGTGCGAGGTAGACTTATTCTTATCACGGTCGGCTTGGAAATCCAGTGCATATAACCCAGGCATTAGACTATGCATGGTAAACTAGCCTATAATCTCGAGTCCTTTGGTGCTTGAGTATATGCTTCTCGCAGTCGATGTGCTTGTCGAGGTTAGGCGATATCTAGCTACTATACTTCTTGCACGCGAGATATCGGGCCTCGTCGTAGCATTGCATACATGAGACTTCCTACGAGGCGGAAGCGTGGGAACTTGTCTCATTTCCTCTATCTCGCTGCGATCATAGGTGGCTAGCTTCTTAGATAAAGGAGCGCCATGCGAAGGTAGCAAATCCTTTCTTGGCGGTGCATACTAAACAGTAATCAGGTATCGATGTAAGGCGCTTTGAGATAAGCTCAACATTTTCTCTCTTTGCGATCTCGTAAACCTTGATCCCAAGAATGTAAACCATCTCCTAAGTCTTTCATTTGAAGCGTCGGATAAACAACTCTTTACGCGATATGACTTCACATTGTTGCGAAATAGAAGAATGTCATCTACGTGAAAGTGCGAGAAATACCACATTACCGTTGACATCTAACCGATACACACAACTCTCGCTAGGCATGTTGGGTAAATCCATAGGACTTTACCACTGCCGTCAACGTAAGTTTCATGATCTTACATCATTGTCTTGTATCGCCTACCATTGTCACGTCCATGGGTCGATTATTGCACGATGCGTTTTACGGGACTAAATCCGGCGATTCACCCACGAACATAAATCGCTGGGTTGACGAACAACCACCCACTACGACGAGTGCTATGTACATAATGACAACGGTGGAGTGCGATAACTTGTGGTTCTCTATCTTGCACAACTTGCGTGTAGGTACCACTTATGCGGTCGGTATCTCCGTGAACTCGACCCACTTCAATTTCTTGAAGTATCGGGTGTCGATCCTCCCACTAGACTCGACATCTAAATGCCTTTGGCCCTGTCGGTGGTGGAATACGATCATCTTCTAATTCTTGAAGAATGATTTCAACTTTGGACTTATGATTTTCATGTAGTCCTCTTCTAAGAATCGAGCATTAGTCTAATAATGACCTTCGATCCTTAGGACTATAGAATAAACCACCTTCGTTCCTCTAGGATAGTGATAAACGACGCTTTGCGTCGGATCTAGCCTCAACTTGTCGGCCTTCTTGTTCAAAGCACATGTGTTGGACTGCCCCATATCCTTATGTGGCTTAAAGCGGGCTTCTTCCCAAACCACAACTCGAAAGGGGTCTTTTAATCGGCTTGGGCGGTACTAGATTTAGCAAGTGTATGCCATCTCTAAGCGTATCCCGAACGAAATAGGCAATGTAGCATAACTCATCATAGATCTAACCATTTCGAAAGAGTCCTATTTCTTGGCTACGACACACCATTTTTTGTGGTGTGCTGGGTGAAATCTTGTTGGGATGTAATCCACACTTCACTAGATAGTCCATAAACTCGTTCTTGAGAATATTCGCCACCGCGATCAGACCCTGATGACTTGATACTCTTACCTAGCTTCGTACTCCCTTCCGCCTTAAACTCTTTGAATTTCTCAAAGCATTGGGACTTGCGGTGAAGCGGTATATGTATCCGTGCAACAGTGTCGTCGATGAAAGTGACAAAATACTCGTACCCTCCACGAGCTTGTGTGGACATCGGTCCACCGGTCGAAATGGACTAACTCCAACATTTACGTGGCTCTATAACCTTCGCTTTGAAGGTTAGGTGAAACATCTTACCTTACATACTGATTATTGTTGGGAGCGATAACCGTGTAAGATTACCAACGCTCCATTCTTAGCAGGTCTTTGGATCCTATTTAGATTGATGTGACCTAATCTAAGATGCCGAGAGAAAGTAGAGTCATCTTCTGAAAACTTTCTCTTTTAGGGTTTGATGAAGATGCAACATAGTTATAGGTATTATGTTTTGCGAAATAGTATAAAGCGAATTATATAAGGTGCCAACCACGAGATAACCCGTCATTTCTTATGATAGAAACACCACTATCAAAAATAACGAATATCCATGAGTAAATAATTTGAAAGCGAAACAAGGTTCACTTGAAAATCCGGCACATACAAAAGCGTCTTTCAAAACTAAAGCTGTTGTCCCAAAACATAAAAACATCTCCAAGCGCAGCAACTTACGACTTTCGCGCGTTGCCCATGGAGATCGTTATCTCGCCATCAAAGCGACTCCGCTTGTCGCGGGAACCCCGCAGGTGTAACAAACATGATCGATTGCGCCCGTATCTACTACCCAGAATGGGTAGAACAAGTCGCTAAACATGTTTCCGTTACTAAAGCAAATGGCATACCTTGAGCCTCGAGCATAGGGCACTTGGCCTTCGAATGCCCGTCTTGCCACTTGAAGCACTTGCCCTTCCTTTGGCTTCTTCAAGCCTCCGGTGTGAACCATGTTCTTGCTCCATTACTCCCACTATTTCCTTGCCTTTACCACCTTTGGCACCCTTTTCTATTTCCATTTGCTGCGAAAATTTTGGGCCCTTAGATGTGCTAGCGAGCATGTGCTCCTTTTCCCATAACTCCTTCCGTATAGCGAGATCATTGAGCAAGTGACTAAGTGTAAACTCGGTCTTGCTCATGATCGCGTCCTGTAGTTCTCAAAAGACTTGGGCGGTGTATTGAGGATGATATCGACCTTGGCCGCCCGTCAATACCTCCTCCCAACGATCAAGACTATCCATGAGATGAGTCATGGGAGACATGTTCATGGATCGAACTTCCTTCTTCCGTCTTACACGCCAAGATTTCTCTCATTGTGTGGAAGCGGTTGTCGATCCGATTGCCCAAACTTACTCTCGAGACTTGACCAAATATCGATCGCGTCTGCCATCGGTGATCTTTGCGGTACTGCAAGCCTTTGGACATCGTGGTCATCATATAGCATTTAGCCATATTGTTTGACTTATTCAAAGTCTGTGACTCTCATTGCTCATTAGTCGATCGTCGATGGGGCGTTGGGTTTAGGAGTAGTGAGAACAAACATGTGTTCTTGATAAGAACATATTCCATGTTTCGTTTCCACTCGATAAAATTTGGACGGATAACGGTTTTGTGCGGCATATTGATAATCGGCGTAAGAGACATATCTGAAGCGATAATGTAAAACACATAAGCATCGATCGCAAATAATTACGTAATAATAATATTGTAACCTTTGATAAAACAATATTAATTGAAACCTCCAATCGCCCAAGGAATCCCACATCTGAGCCACGTGTGGGCGTTTACATGAACCCCTCGACCGCACTAAAATATACCTTTTAGTGGTTTAATTTCAATCCATGTCAACTTATCCTTATGACAAATGAAATTAATGATTGGACCTTACTGAACCACATCACTATCACGAAGGGACTTGGCGGGAAGTTGTACTTGAGGTGATGTCTAAGCATTGACCACAATTTTAACGGAGAAGATGAATTCTTAGAATTGGTATACTCACTCGGACCATACCGCTTCCAATTCAAATTCTTTTGTTATCTCATTTTATATCTATCACTAGAGAACTTATGAAAATCGCACATGCTGAAGCCACGTGTGGGCGTTTACATGAAACTCCCAACTTCTCATAGACTTAAAATGTTTTATTTAGAAATCTCATCTAACAAACTTATGATAAGCAGTGCAAGCAAGCCGCAGCGTGTGGGCGTTTACTCACGCGATCGTCTCGCTTTGTTTAGAGATCAAAAGTGGAGGTCTTGACATTTTAATTTGAAAAATTAATTTGTCGGGTTGCTTGCTTAGTCTTTTTATTCAAAAGGTTTGTCCATGCGGATCACGTAATCCTAGCATGCTTTTCTATAGAACTCGACATGTAAAACATGCTCGCATGAAATTCTAAAATATGCTTGATAAGCGATAAACCTAGCATGCTTACTATGCGCGTCCAATTACGTAAAACACTTAAAGGTTTGTCAGCGTAATTTAAAATACATAACATACTACGCATAATTTAAACATCCACGACATGCATATGAGCGATAAAATAAAATAAAACGTTCATCGCGCCCAATCGTGAAACACAGAATTAAATCTAATCTATTACATAGATTTACAAAGCATGCAAAATAAACTTGACGGGCCTCGCGCGTGCGGGCACGGACGGATTCAACAATTGGGCCTCGCGTGCGGGCACGGGCCGGAAAATCTGAAGCGGGTCTTGGCGGTCGGCCCAAAAGTCCGGGCCGCTGGGGCTAAGCCGATGTGGCCTTGACCTCTGCGCTGCTGCCGCGCTCTCTCGCGGGCTGCCTCGCGATAACGCGACCGCGACCGTCGAGCTGCCAGCGTGCGGCGGCCACGCCCAAGCGCGAGCGTCCACCGAGACATAAATGCCGTCGCCCGTGCGGCCATACCTCACGACCACGAGTCCGCTTCAGCGGCGCCAGGGTTTCGCGGCGACAGCGCCCGTCGCCGCCCGCTGCTTGCCGGCGCGCAGCCTCGCGGCCGTACCTCGCGATCGCTCGATCGCTCGCGTGGCGCCAGGGGATCTCGTCTTGTGAGCATCGCCTGCGCCCGCGCCCTCGCGATCGCCCTAGCGACCAGCGAGGCTCGATCGCCGAGATACCTCCCGAACCTTGCCGAGACTGTTTTTCCCGTCGTTTTAGTTCTTCGTTCTTTCGTCTTAGTTCTTCTTTTACGATAAGATTTACATAATAAAATCTAATCTAACCACGGATTTTCTCGTGGTGTAAAAACAAAACCAACAAAACAATGAGCGAGCCACGATGAGCGACAAATCCACAATTATAAAAGCATGCGTAATAATCAAACGCGTGAATTAATCCAGCGAGCGAAGATTCGATCCGGGGCTCGATACCAATGTAGGGAAAACGTATGTAAACCCTCGCCCGGGATCCATCTTGGGTGTTTAATTCACCATACATTGATTATAAACCCAGCACGCGTCTATATAATTAAATCGCAACACGTTGGGGTTTTCACGTGTTTACCTTTGGATCCGCCGAGGTGGATCGAGCGGGATGAACGGATCGAACGGATCGAGACTCGTGCTTTGACCTTACGGGTATATCCCGATTGCCCAATCTCCAACGCCGAGTGAGGACGATCTATGGAGAATGCTTCAAAATCACCCAATGCTCTCTCAAACTCACGAAATTTTCTCTCTCAAAATTGTGAGATGACCGAAAATCTTGCTTGTAATTTGTGAGTGTGTTGTAGACATTATCTCATACCTTATATTTATAATGCACTACCTTAATCCTATATGGAATGTTACCATAATCCTATATGGAATATTACCATAATCCTATATGGAATATTACCATACACTTAGGATTATTTCCATACTCTTAGATTATTTATACTCTGAAGATTATTACCATAATCTTATATGGAAAGGATCTATGCATATTCCATAAATATAATTATATCCTTGTGGGATAAAGAGAATAAAATCTTGCCATAGAGATATAGGGACCGATTTTCTTGCTAAGCTATGGGCTGGATGGGCCGGCCGAGGATCAAATGCAAGGAATAAAGATGGGCCTCAAATAAATTAATTATCTTATGTTCAGCCCGTAACATAAATTAATTTATAAACATTCGATCATGCCACTAGAGAAAGAATCTTGACTTACCCTTTATTACCGAAGTTGAGTCGGGCTTGCACTTAGACATTACGAATCCCGTATTTAAGATATCGAACGTCCATTAATCATTTATAGCAATCAATCGCTTAAAACGATTAATAACTTCATTTCCTTAAGTAGTACCACTCAACCTTATTATTGTACTTGAGCTAACTCAACCTGCAGGGGTTTAGTACAATAAACCTTTGAGCTCCTTAAGGGGCGCCATCATCCTTAACGGATACGGTGACTGACACAGATAACTAGCGTGACATACAAGACGCCACCACCCAAGATGCGGAGAATCTTGGGTTAGAAACATATAACCTCACTCATAACAAGTCAAAGTGATGGTCAACCTTTCATACTCACCTAATACCTTATCGAGGTTTAGATCATCGTAAGTCACCGAGATCTTGGTTCTTCACGACGGTCGAAAGAAGAACACATCTCATCGTGATCCTTCAATACGCCGAGACGCATCAAAGATAGACAAGCAATTAAGTCAAGTCACTTATCTATACTGCGGCCCAAACCGACAACTCGTCCTTAAGTCGTCTCACCGTGAAACTTTTATATCTCATTAAGCTTCACCAATCATACGTACTGTGATCTTCTACACATTTGTATGATCTAACTTATATGAGATAAGGGGACACATATATATGCAATCAAGTATTCATTTCGGATAGAGATTGTAATAGTGGTAACGAGAAACATTGTATACAAGCTCAACCAAACTGCTTTCAGTATACAAATCCAACAGGAGGAACCTACCCTGAACCCACCTGACGGCTGTTGGCAGATGTACGTGGATGGGGCTTCATGCAAAACAGGTAGCGGGGCCGGCATTTTGCTCCTCGGCCTGGAAAAACAAGAAGTAACCTATGCACTTCGGTTTTTCTTTCCGACCACGAACAACGAGGTGGAGTATGAAGCTCTAATCTCAGGACTCCGTCTCGCAAAGGAATTGAAAGTGAAAAGATCCAGATCTTTGGAGATTCCCAGGTCGTGGTAAACTAGGTCTTAGGCAAGTACGAGGCCAAGGAGGATCGAATGAAGCAATACCTTGAGAAGGCTAAAGAGATGCTGACCTCATTCAGCTATTCCACACTTCATCGTATCCCAGGGAAACGGTGGTGACATCCTCGATAAATTAGCCTCGTCATCGACAAATCCACCAATGGAGGAAGTTCATTCCGAGCATTGCATGAGCCCCACATCGGCATCATCATCGAGATAGAGCGATCCGGATGTCTTCCATAAAAGCTTATCGGAAGAAGGTGCACTACCCGGGATCACTCGAGGCCAAAAAGATAATGGTCAAATTCCAAAAGTACGCCACGCATGAAGGCACTCTCTACGGAAATCCTATCTTCAACCACTCCAGATGCCTTGGGCGTAAGAGGCAGACTACGCCCTCAACGAGATTCACGTGGGTCATGTGGAAGTCACGTGGTCGCGACCTCTCTCAAAGAAGGCGCTGAGGTCAGGATATTATTGGCCCACTCTCATCCAAGACTCGGCCGAGCTCGTCAAGAAGTGTCCAAGTACCAACTTCACGTCGCGGTCAAGAAGCTACCTCGGACCGACCTCGGAGCTTACAAAGTCCGTGGCCTTTCATGCGGTGGGAAGCGACATTTTGGTCCTTCGACCGGCCCTGTGCCAACTTCAAGAATGGTGGTTGTAGCGGACTACTTCACCAAGTGGGTCGGCCGAACCCTTTCAAACCTCACAAGCGAAGCATTCGGACATTCGCTTGGAAAACATAGTTTGCCACTTCGCATACCACACGCCTTGATCTCGGACAACGGCACCCGGTCGTCGACAAACACTTCAAAGAATGGTGTGAAGAGCTCCGGATCAAACAGCGAAGCTCACCTCGGTTGCACACCCACAGCGTAACGGTCGGACCAAGTGATGAACCGTACGATCGTGCAAGGATTGAAAAGAGGTTAGATCGAGCTAAAGAGATTGGCCTGAAAATCTCCTCAAGTCCTCTGGTCATACAGAACGACACCACGGACTTCACACGGAGAAACACCCTTCAGCCTAGTCTATGGCACCGAGGCTATCATACCAGCTGAGATCGGTGCACCGAGCCCACGTACTCTTCACTTCGACCAGCACGACAACGAGGAGAACCTACGGGTCAACCTTGATGCTCTAGAGGAAAAACGTGAGCTCGCCTTCATTAACGAGGCCAAGTACAAGTGCCAAGTCGCAAGGTACGACAACAAGAGGGTGAAGGCCTCCACACTCCAAGTAGGTGACCTCGTCCTGCGAAACAACGAGGCCAGCAAAGCCGAGCGCCTTAACAAATTGGACCCAACATGGGAAGGCCCATACCGCGTCCACGAGGACCTCGGCAAAGGGGCCTATAAGCTTGCTCACCTATCCGGTGCACTTATCCCCCGAACCTAGCATATAACTCACCTAAGGAGGTATTTTATGTAGCTTTCATTTCGGATCGGCACCATGTTAGCCCTCTGTTTATTTTTCCAGTCTTGAAGTCATTTGCTTATCGATAAAACATTTGTTTTCTAATAAGTGCATTGCTTGTCTTATCTTATCTTATGTGCACATCTGTTTCCAAGTCGGATAAACATAATTAACCTTTAAAGGGGCGCCTTGCGAAGATGACAAACCCATTAAGTAGGGTACTAACTAAGCGCGCATCGCATCTGATTACTCATTAAGTTGAACATCTACGTGCGAAGCATACAGATTACTCATTAATTTGAACGTCTACATGCAAGGCATACAGATTACTCATTCATTTGAACATCTACATGCAAACGACGTCCAGATCGGATCTCGTCAATTTATACCCCTTTATTTGGGAAGATATACACTTGATGGCATGATCAATACATTTACGGCTAAAACCAAGTACTAAGCTATATTTGTACCTCTCTAGGGGGAAAATATACACTTCGGTACAAAGCCTAAATACATTCATGACTATAAACCAAGTCCTAAGCTATATACAACTCATTCGGGCTTCCGAGCTCCACTTCGCCAAGTTTCGCTGAAGCTACACCAGTTCGCAACAAAATCTCCGGGTCGGCGATGAACACCCGGGATGAACTCGATGCCTTCCACCCAGTCGATGAGGTCGGCGCCACCACGGCCTACTCCAGCCGCACTTTGAGCAGGCGCAGAGGGGCCCCGACCTGAAGGGGGCACTCCCAGAACCGAGGTCAAACTTCGGCCCCTTGATCTTGTCGCCCGGCCAGGGTTACGACCCCGTCCCCGACCCGCCGTCCTTCCTTACCGGCCTATGGTCCTCGCCCGTCCAGCTCGCTGCCGAGCCCGATTGAGAAGACATTCCAGACATGTCCGCCCCCATCAGCCGAAGCACCTCGGCGTGGTCCATATAACCGCTACCCTTCCCGACTTCTTCAATTCTCACGTCGGCAGGGTCGGCTGGAGTCTGACTACGGGGCTGGGACATACGCCTTTCCTGACGAGCTCGTCTGGCCAAGACATTTGGCGAGGCATCAAGGCGGTCTTTATAATTCTTGCCGCCGGACCCTCCTCGCCCTCAAAGCACCATTCCTCGGCAAGCGGTGAGCTCGATCATCGGCCTCGGATATAGTAATGCCACGGATCGGTGGATCAACCGCTCATACTCGGCATGCTCCTCCGAGATCGCGTCGACTTCTCTTGCGCCAGATCGAGCTATTCTCACACGCATCGGTGACCTTGAGCGATGTCGGCAGACATTCTTCTTTGGACTTCGGATGGATAATTCTTAGCTTCAAGCTTCGTTCTCGCGGAAGATGGGCCACCGCGCGTTTGGCCCTTCGCGGTACTGCCAGCCCGGCGACGACGTCGAACTACCGACCTCGGCGACTTGGCTATCCATGCTGCGTAAAGTCTAGGTCACCGCCAATCGATTCCTCCGCAACAACACCTCGCCGCTTCTTCGGCTAAGGCACTTTGACTTCTTTCACTAAATAGTAAAAAATTTTAGAAAATTCTGAAAATTTACAAACATCTTCTAGACATGCTGAATTATGTTTCTGCCAAATTTCAGAGTTTTATCATTAGCCAAACTTAAAACGAAAGCCACGGACTATGGGTGATGAACACGGCGATTTCACAGATTTGCGCAGTTATTTTTAAAAATACAATTAAAATAGTAAATCAAGTTGGATGGACTTGAAATTTTACAGAGGAATACTAGACACATATAATTTAAACATATTAAATATTCACAATCATCTTACTACTTTAACTTAGTCTAATAATTTCGTGAAGTGGCTGTTCGTCCAGGTAAATCAACATGCAATGATCAAAAGTCTTGAATCTACCTATTAAATCAACATGCAATCATATACATAGCACATACTTATCATAATAAGCATATGAACATCTATGCATGTGTAAGAATTGATCATCCCTAGGATCTAAGGAGGTGGTATTTACCTTAGTCAAGGAATCGAGAGGGATGAAGAGGAAGGGGACGGCTGTCCTCCTTGGGGAGTCTCGATTTTGCCGTGAGAAGTGGAGGAGTGGGGAGAGCTCTCAACTTTCTTGCAGATTTTGAGAGAGGAAGGAGATGAGAGGGTGAAGGGGACGTCTGAAATGAGGGGTGTGAGGGTGGTGTTAGGTGGTGGGAGAGGTATGGGGTGGAGAGGTGACAGTGTTTCTATTTTAGCATGCATTACTACACTTGCACAACATCACACACTCACCGTACACACACCCACATACACGATCGCACACACTTATATATATATATATATATCTGTATTTAATCATTTAATTAGACCATATAATTAATCACATTGCCATATAGTAGCTATATGCAAAAGTGGGAAGATTAACATACATTTGTTACACACATATAACATTTTGGGCCCTTATGCCCAAACATAGACTAAATTTTATTTTCCATGTTAAACATAGATATATGCATCATAGTAAATGATTTAGATGATAAATAATATCATAGGAAAAATTAATGGCATCATTTTATGCGATAAAAATCGAGTTCGCAAATTAGGGTTTTCGAACGTTTGAAAAAAAATTGGTCACTATCAAATCTTGATGGTCTAGCATTGATTTAATGCTAAATAATACTGTAATAACATATAAAAATCATAGGAAATACTTCCCTATAATTTCTTGATCGACTAGAACGCTTTTCGTTTCATCTCAAAACATTAACGTTTGAAAACGTTTCGAAACGTTAATTATCGACTCATCTCGAAATGGTCGTAATAAAGTCGTAATCACTTTATTAAATTATTCCATTAATAATGGAATTTAATTCTAAGCTTAATTTCTTAGAAAATATCATGAATTTTTAACTATCGATACGCGATCGACGTTAAAATAATACTTTAGATACACTTCATTTACTTTTATTCCTTAATTCACAATTCCCATGAATATAACATAGAATTCATTCCTTCGTAAACAATCGAAATTATTATTCGATATCTTACTGGTTGAATAACTCAGCGAAACTCTAATTTACGGGTTTTAAGTACCGTAATTAGGCATCAAATTCTGCGGGGTATTACAAAAACCCTCCTACCTTCAATGGGAAAGGTAGTCCAGAAGATGCTGAACAGTGGATGAGAACTATTGAAAGGATTTTCACATTTTTAAGGTGCACAGTACAAGAAAGACTGTCATGTGTAGCCTTTCAGTTGAATGGACCTGCTGATTTCTGGTGGGAGGCCAGAAAGAAAACCTTTACAGCAGAGCAGATGGAAGAGTTAACATGGGAAGATTTTAAAAGGGAAGTGTATGATAAGTATGTACCGAAAAGTTATAAGAAGAAGAAGGAACATGAATTTTCTTGTTAAACAGGAAAGACGATGTCGAATGGCGATTACGATCGCACGTTTTGGGAAATGTCTAGATATGCCTTTGGATCAAGTGGACACGGACTTAAAATGGCGTAAAAATTTAGGTCGGGGTTAAGGCGAGAAATAAGAATGTCTCTCACCGGTCTTGGAGACATGACTTATCTGAGGCTCTTACACGAGCTCTGACATCGAGGCGAATGCCGGATGATAAGTTGGCATCACCGGATCACGAATACAATGGACGGGAAAGAGGAAATGGGATACCGCTTTAGTAACAAAGAATAGGGAAATTTTGAGAACAAGAATAACAAACAACGGGCAAGGGAGTTGAAGAAGCGAGGCAAGGATGGAGAAAGCCGACTTTGTTCCTCCAACAAGAGGACCACAAGAGCAACGGCGGCTCTTCCGTGCCCAAAGTGCCGAAAGATGCACACAGGAATGTGCATGGCGGGCAGCGGGAACTGTTTTAGGTGTGGTATGAAAGGACATTATGCAAACTTTTGTCCGGGGGTACGTTCGGAAACGGTCGTGAGGCCGAACCAACCCGGTAATGTCCAACACGAGAGCTATTCAATTTCACCTCCAACCTCAACAAAGAATACGACCACAACAAAAATACAACAACAAAGGTGGCAACCACCTCAAGAACGAAGACAACAACCACCACGGCAACGTCGGTGATAATAAGAGCGAAGACAACAAAGAATAGCCCCAACAAAGGCAAGCACAACGTCACCGCGGCTACCCCAAGCTAGAGCCTATGCTTTGCACCGCGACAAAACGAACAGACTGGGGAAACCCGCGGTATGGGAATCCTTCTCAACATGCCTGTTATAGTATTGTTCGACACGGGTGCTTCGCACTCCTTCATAGCAAAATCATGCGTAGATCTGTTGGGACTTAGTGCTATAAAAGCAAATCAGGATATGAGAATCTCTTCACCTATAGGAGGGATTATGACTGTTACACATTTCTGCTCGAACCTAGAGTTGAACTTAGGATCACTTAGGGTTCTGGCAAATAATTTGAACATAATACCCATGGGTGATGTAGATATAATCCTAGGAATGGATTTGTTAGCTGCAAACCACTCCACGATTCTTTGCAAGGAAAGGAAAATATCATTTCATTTTCTGGACAAGAAGCAACGCACTTCCATGGAATTAGGCCATGGGAAGAGAGTCCCGATTGTATCCGCATTGAAGGCGAGGAAAATGATGAATAAGAATGGATACCATGCTTTTCTCGTTTATTTGAACGGAGAAGAAAAGCCGGAACTGAAGGTAGAAAACATAGAAGTTGTTAAGGAATTTCCAGATGTATTTCCTAAGGATCTACCAGGATTACCTCCTGATAGACAATTGGAATTTACCATCGACTTGGAACCTGGATCGGCTCCAGTATCAAAGGCACCCTACAGAATGGCCCCAAAGGAATTGGAAGAACTGAAAATCCAAATCCAAGAACTGTTGGACCTAGGTTTCATTAGACCTAGTGTTTCGCCTTGGGGAGCGCCTGTATTGTTTGTCAAGAAAAAAGATGGATCTTTAAGAATGTGTATAGACTATCGAGAGTTGAACAAGATGACACTCAAAAACAAATATCCTTTACCAAGAATCGACGATTTGTTTGATCAATTGAGAGGAGCAGGCATATTTTCAAAGATCGATCTCAAGTCAGGAAACCATCAACTCAAGGTACGACCTGAAGACATAGCTAAAACTTCATTCCGAACAAGATATGGCCATTATGAATTCGTGGTTATGCCGTTCGGATTAACAAATGCACCAGCAGATTTATGGACCTCATGAACCGAGTGTTTCATCCGTGCTTGGACAAGTTTGTCTTGGTTTTCATAGATGATATTCTCATCTATTCAAAAATGAGGAAGACCATAAGGAACATCTAAGAATGGTGTTACAAACTTTGAGGAATGAAAGATTATTTGCTAAGTTCAAGAAATGCGAATTTTGGTGAAGGAGTAATGTTCCTCGAACACATCGTGTCTGCCGATGGAATCAAGGTGGATCCACCAAAGTGGGCGATGCAGAGTGGAAATCGCGCGAACTCGTAATGAGATCCGGAGTTTTCTAGGGTTGGCTGGTTATTATAGGAGATTCATTGAGGATTCTCCAAAATAGCGAGACCTATGACCCAACTACTCCGAAAGGGAGTTAAGTACACTTGGACTGAAGAATGTGAGGAGAGTTTTCAAAACTCAAAGAAACGTTAACAAGTGCACCGGTGTTAGTAGTCCCAGAATCAGATAAGGAATATGTGGTTTATCTTGACGCCTCGAAGAACGGACTAGGATGCGTTTGATGCAAGAAGGAAAAGTAATAGCATACGCATCCCGCAACTTAGACCACATGAGTGAACTACCCAACACATGATTTAGAATTAGCAGGCGGTGGTTCATGCAATCGAAAATATGGAGACACCACCTCTACGGAGTGAGATGTGAAATCTATCTGAGATCATAAGAGTTTGAAATACTTCTTGACGCGAGAGATCTAAACATGAGGCGCAGAAGATGGCTCGAACTAGTAAAAGATTACGATCGTGGTATTAACTATCACCCGTAAAGCGAATGTAGTGGTGATGCTTTGAGTCGTAAAATCAAACTAAATTGGGATGTCTCCTTCGCAAGAGGATAAACTCATTGAGGAGTTCAGAAAATTAAGAATTAAATTGGTTAAACAACCGAGAGACGATCATGAGTCAGATCCACACTCACCATGACACCGATCTAAGAAAAGGATCATTGAGAGACAAAGGATGGAGGAAAAGTTAGAAAAGATAAGAGGAAGGGTGAGAATCGGCGAATGGAAAATTTCCATGAAGCATCGACAAATGCTTTAATGTTCGAAGGAGAATATGTATTCCTGATGATGCTGAGATTCGGAACGACATCATGAGTGAGGCTCATGATACACCTTATACCGCCCACCCAGGCAGTACGAAGATGTACCAAGACCTAAAGGAAAAGTTCTGGTGGGAAGGCATGAAACGAGACATAGCTTCTTTTGTAGAACGCTGCCTTGTTTGCCAACAAGTAAAAGCTTTACACCAACGTCCCTACGGAAAGTTACAACCGTTGGGTATACCTGAGTGGAAGTGGGATGAAATAACGATGGATTTCGTTACAGATTTACCCAAGTCAAAAAAAGGGAACACTACCATATGGGTAATAGTGGATAGACTCACCAAGTGCGCTCATTTTCTACCAATTCAAAATACATATGGAGCTGATAGACTAGCCCAAATATATGTAAAGGAAGTTATACGACTGCATGGAGTACCAAAATCTATTACATCAGATAGAGACTCCAAGTTCACATCGAGATTTTGGGTGAGCCTACAAAGAGAATTGGGAACAAAGTTGAACTTCAGTACAACATTTCACCCACAAACTGATGGGCAGTCAGAAAGGACAATCCAAACTCTAGAAGATATCTTTGAGAACCGTAGTCTCGGATCGAGGTGCAAAATGGGAAGACATTTTACCTCTTATTGAGTTTGCTTACTATAATAGTTATCAGTTTACGATTGATATGGCCCCATCTGAAGCTTTGTATGGTAAGAAGTGTAGATCACCACTTTATTGGGATGAAATGGGTGAAAGGAAAGTAATAGGGCGAGCGATGAATGAAATGATTGAAATCGTCCGACAGATTAGGCGAAAGAATAAAAAGCTCAAGATAGATAGAAATCTACTACCGACGTCTTGCAGATCGGAGCTGCAATTTGAAATTGGAGACAAAGTATTTCTCAAAGTCTCTCCATCGAAAGGGATCACAAGATTTGGTGTGAAAGGAAAACTAAGACCCCGTTTCATAGGACCATATGAGATCCTAGAAAGAGTAGGCCCAGTAGCCTATAAGTTGGCTCTTCCGCCAAACTTGGGAAATGTGCATAATGTTTTTCACGTATCTCAATTAAGGAAATACGTATACGATCCAAAACACGTGATCCGTCAAGATGACGTAGTTCTCAACTCAGACATGAGCTATGAAGAGGAACCTACAGCAATAATAGACCATAAGATTCAACAATTGAGAAACAAATCAATTTCACTGGTCAAAGTGCTATGGAACCACCACGGACAAGAAGAAGCTACGTGGGAACTAGAAGATGCAGTGAAGGAACGATACCCCAGATTATTCTTTTAAGGTATACAAATTTCGGGACGAAATTTCTTTTAAAGGGGGTAGGATGTAATAAAACCCGCAGTTTTAAAAGCCTAATTACGGTCTTTAAAACCCGTAAAATAGAATTTCGCCGTGAAATCAAATCAAATTTGATATCGAGTATGATTTCAATTACTTACGAGAGAATGAATTCCTGTTACACATTCACTCAAACTCGTAAATGTAAGAAACGAAGGTTTTAAATTTTATCGGCAATACATTTTTAACGTCGAATGCTTATCGACTGTTGAAATTGCACGATATTTTCTAAGCAATCAAGCTTAGAATTATATTCCATTTTTAATGGAATATTTTAATAATGTGATTAAGATCATTTATGACCAATTTCAAGATGAGTCGATACGTAACGTTTTGAGACGTTTTCAAACGTCAACGTTTAGAGATGAAACGAACTATGGTTTTAATGATCAAGAAATTATAGGAATTTATTTCCTATGATATTTTTATAATATTACAGTATTATTAAGCATTTAATTAATGCTTGAACATTAGGATTAATAAAATCCCCAAACTAGTTTGAAAACCACAATATTTGAAATTAGGGTTTTCTTCGAAAATTCATGCCTTTTTAATTATCCTATGCTATTAATTATCATTTAAATCATATACCAAGGTGCACATACATATAAATGATATGAAATAAAATATTTAATCTATGGTTTAGCGAATGGCGATAGCCATTTTATGTGCACAATGTTAAGTTATTTTCTTCACTTATGCTATTTAATCAACCTATGATATTAATTATCATCTAAATTATATTATATGTTGTATATATGTATGTTTAGCATGGAATTAAATTATTGAATGTGCTTAAGGCATAAAAGCCGTGTATATTGTATATGTGTATAACAAAGTGTATTTTTAATTCTATCACTCTTACATGCATATATATATATAGATTCAGATTTTATATCAACAAATCTCCCACTAATGATGTATTGTACCTATTTTTCAAGAGGATTGTGTGTAGATAACAATGATTAACCTCCATTATCTACATAGAATATTATTAAAAGTTGAAGGGTTTCTTGTTTGTGCAGTGAGAGGGCCGAGCATAGGGGATATGGGGGTAGATATTCAGATTTTACTCATTATTTCACTCACTCAAACACTCTACTCTCAAACACCCACTCTCATCTCTCTCCAAACCTCTCATCTCTCTCAAGAACACCAATTTCCTTCTCCGTTTTTCTGTGAAACCGAGAGCTCCACACCTCCTCCAAGCTTCATTTTTCTCTTCTCTCCTTCCATACCACACCTCAATACCTTGTACCTTGTCCATTTAATCTATATCAAAAGGTAGGAGTCGATTCAACCATTCTTGTTTTCTTTTGAAACCGCCGAAAACAATGCAAGAACATTGCATGTGTTCTTGAGTTTTATCTTGAAAGATTTTGAGTATGCATGTTGTTTGTGATGGAAAAATGTATAGATGTTGGTGTTCTTATTTTTCTAAGTCTTGCATGTATGATCTAAGATATAAAATCTTATGAATCTATGGTTATGTATTGTTCTAAGAATGTGTAGCATGATAAATTGAGGTTGATACATGTTTTAAAAATTTCGAACCATGGTTGAAAAATGTAGTTGATGACCGAGGCTTGAAGATATGAGTTAGAGCATGATTTATAAATCTATGATGCTATATGTGTTCATAGTAATTATTTTAAAATTGCAGAAAAATTTCATGCCCAATTTCTTATTACAATGAGAGCATATGAAATATAAGTGGGTGTATGATTTTATTTTTGTACATGCAATGTGATATTATGGATTTATGATGTATTGAGAATGCATATAATTTATTTGAGAATTTTAGAACACTCTTGCTATTTTATTTCATAAGAACCGAGACTTATATATATATTATGTGAGTGATGAATTTTTATTTAAGACATGCAATTGCATATAGTGAATCTATGATATTATGAAAGTCCATTGCTTTTATTTGAAATTTTAGAAAATTCCTACCTTAATTCTCCAAATGACTGTGAGCAATATATATGTATATATATGTGTATGATTTTATTTTATAACATGCAATGATGTTTTATAACTCTAGAGCATGAATTTTATACCCTATGATTTAATTGAAAATTTTAAGAAAAATCCTACCTATTCTTTTCAATAGGATATATATATATATATATATATATATATTGATGTATAATTTTCATTTAGAACATGCAAGTATATATTGTTGATTCAAGATGATAGATATATTTCTTGTAAATTGTTTGAAATTATAGAAAATTTTATCAATTATTTCAAAAATAAAGCCTATATATGTATATAAGTTAATGTGTGATTTTAATTTAGCACATGCAATGCTAAATTATTAGCTTAGAATATGTTTTATGCATTTTATGTTGTTATTAGAAATTTTGAAAATCAATTACCTATCTTATTCAAATAAACCAAGAGCTAAGCTCACTATGGTGATGAATAAATTTGTTTTGATTGTTGTTATGTTTGTAATGTTGTTACAATATGATTTATGGGCACATAATGATTTTGGAAAATTTTAGAAAATTGTTTGATGAATATTATGAAAAGCCGAGAATTAGTGCACCATTTATATGGCATATAAGTGTTATATCATGAATTATGTAACATAAATATGTCATGAACTAATGTTTAGACCTTGTATTAATTTATTGAAATTTTAGAAAATTGTTGAGCATTTATTTTAAAAATGCCGAGACCTTATCGATTGAATAAGGTGATGATTGATTAAAGTTTGGTTGATATTATGACATATTAATGACCATAGTGTATAATAATACACTATATAAAATTAGAAAAAAAATTAGATATTATTTGGTAATATTTAATAATTACCGAGAAATTCTAAGAATTTCTAAGGATTTTAAATCCTTTTTAATTAAGTTTATTAATAAATTATATGTCTAAATATTATTTTAGACATATTTGGAAATTTTTAAAAATATTTAGAAGAAAAAAAACAAAATAGCCGTGAGCTATTTTTATATTAAGATAAGGATTTTAAATCCTTAAATTCATTATTTATAATGAATTATATGTTTAAAATTATTTTAAACATATTAAAGCAGTTTATAAAAGAAATCAATTGAAAATTGATTTTGAAAGAATTTAATATTAAAGTATAACTTAGTAATTAAATTACTAAGAAAAGTCAAAATCGTTGACTTTTGAAATCAACGTCTGAAATTGCTTCGATAAATCACGCTAATCTGGCGTAAGACGATCAATTACTAATGACATCACGTTGATATGAAAGGATTTCATATTTGAAGTCGTGAAATCGAAAACGAAGAAAGCGTTGGACCATTTACCAAGAAGGGTAAAATAGTAACTTCGATACATATCTCGTCTCTATCGAAGAACGAGAAATGTTAAGATGATACGCGTTTGAGAAAAGAATTAAATTCATTAAAGAATTCAATTCATATCGATATGAAATATCGAATCTTATTATAGACTATGTAAGTCTCGAATTACGTAAACGATGTACTAAAACATCCTTTTTATATAATGGTATGGACGCTGACGCACCAGCTGGACGTTGACAAGTAAGCGAACGATAAAGACGATCAATAATTTTCAGGTGGACTTTATTATTAAAAACAGAACAACTTTGCTGCTCTTTTTCAACTGTCTTGTTTATAGTACTTTTCAACTATGGATAAAATTGTTTAAATGATTACCTGCCAAAATATTTACGTTTTGTGTATCGTATCCTATCCATGAATGATGTGATGTTGTTGGGTTATACTCAACTTATAAATGAAAATCGATATCGGATCCTATGCCGGAAGCTTATACAGCTAGGATTAGCGTGTACCGATGGTGACCGTGTCTTTGTAAGGACAATTCACGGCGGTCACGGGTCGTAGAGGAGGCCTCCCCATGACTTTCGACTATGATAAGATGATTGAATGATAGTAGGGGATATGGATCATACACACAAAGAAAATGCTTGGCAACAACTTTTATGAACTAATGAAAATATTTTAGTAAGCCAGAGGCATTTTCAAATAAAACCCTTGTGTCTTACCATTATATTGGCAGAGTAATTCAAAGAAAATAAAACGTTTTCGGCATAAGTCCACTGGGTACAAATTTTGTACTTAGCCCTGCATGTTTGTTTTTAAATGTGCAGGTTGAGCTCGGATGCTGATGATGGAGGAGTGTTGAGGAAGTCCATTGTCCTTGATGTTTGTTAGGAATTGTCAACCTTGAATACATATCGTCATATATGTATTCACACACTTTCCACCGCAACTCGACTGCTTTATTTTTATGTTAGATGTTAAGATAATGTGAACTTAGAAGTCCTTCAGATCGTAATATCCTTTGGATCTGTTGGCTTATACCTTTTTACCCGAAATGTTATAAGTGTATGTTTAATCCTAAGTTCTATATTCTCATGTGATAAGCCTTATTGCGGCAGTCTTCCGTATCCATGAATACTATTCCTAGTATTAGTCCGCTCACTCCGGGTTATCCTGGGTGTGGTCGCGACAGAGATAATAAAGTGTAAAACAGTTCAGAGTTGCAGCGGAAAGTGTGTGAATACATATATGACGATATGTATTCAAGATTGACAATTCCTAACAAACATCAAGGACAATGGACTTCCTCAACACTCCTCCATCATCAGCATCCGAGCTCAACCTGCACATTTAAAAACAAACATGCAGGGCTAAGTACAAAATTTGTACCCAGTGGACTTATGCCGAAAACATTTTATTTTCTTTGAATTACTCTGCCAATATAATGGTAAGACACAAGGGTTTTATTTGAAAATGCCTTGTGCTTACTAAAATATTTTCATTAGTTCATAAAAGTTGCTTGGCCAAGCATTTTCTTGGTGTGTATGATCCATATCCCCTACTATCATTCAATCATCTTATCATAGTCGAAAGTCGTGAGGGAGGCCTCCCTCTACGACCCCGTGACCGGCCGTGAATTGTCCTTACAGCACACAGTCACCATCAGTGTACACGTTAATCCTAGCCAGGTATAAGCCTTCCGGCATAGGATCCGATATCAATTTTCATTTATAATGTTGAGTATAACCCAACAACATCACATCATTCATGGATAGGAAACGATACACAAAACGTAAACATTTTGGCAGATAATCATTTAAACAATTTTATCCATAGTTGAAAAGTACTATAAACAAGACAGTTGAAAAAGAGCAGCAAAGTTGTTCTGTTTTTAATAATAAAGCCCACCAGAAAATTATTGATCGCCTTTATCGCTCGCTACTTGTCAACGCCCACCGGTGGTGCGTCGTCATTCACACCTTTATATAAAATGATGTTTTAGTACGTCGTTTACGTAATTCGAGACTTACAAAGTCTATAATAAGATTCGATATTTCATATCGATATGAATTGAATACCACTCTGTCGCGACCACACCCAGGATAACCCGGAGTGAGCGGACTAATACTAGGAATAGTATTCATGGATATGGAAGACTGCCGCAATAAGGCTTATCACATGAGAATATAGAACTTAGGATTAAACATACACTTATAACATTTCGGGTAAAAAGGTATAAGCCAACAGATCCAAAGGATATTACGATCTGAAGGACTTAATAGTTCACATTATCTTAACATCTAACATAAAAATAAAACAGTTCAGAGTTGCAGCGGAAAGTGTGTGAATACATATATGACGATATGTATTCAAGGTTGACAATTCATAACAAACATCAAGGACAATGGACTTCTCAACACTCCTCCATCATCAAGATCCGAGCTCAACCGCACATTTAAAAACAAACATGCGGGCTAAGTACAAAATTTGTACCCAAAGGGACTTATGCCAAAACGTTTTATTTTCTTTGAATTACTCGCTAATATAATGGTAAGACATGCGGTTTTATTTGAAAATGCCTCAGTGCTTACTAAAATATTTTCATTAGTTCATAAAAGTTGCTCGGCAAGCATTTTCTTGGTGTGTATGATCCTTATCCCCTACTATCATTCAATCATCTTATCATAGTCGAAAGTCGTGAGGAGGCCTCCTCTACGACCCCGTGACCGCCGTGAATTGTCCTTACAAAGACACAAATCACCATCGATGTACACGTTAATCCTAGCTGTATAAGCCTTCCCATGGGATCCGATATCGATTTTCATTTATAAGTTGAGTATAACCCATCAACATCATATCATTCATGGATAGGATACGATACACAAAACGTAAACATTTTGGCAGGTAATCATTTAAACAATTTTATCCATAGTTGAAAAGTACTATAAACAAGACAGTTGAAAAAGAGCAGCAAAGTTGTTCTGTTTTTAATAATAAAGCCCACCTGAAAATTATTGATCGTCTTTATTGTTCGCTTACTTGTCAACGTCCAGCTGGTGCGTCAGCGTCCACACCTTTATATAAAAAGGATGTTTTAGTACGTCGTTTACGTAATTCGAGACTTACAAAGTCTATAATAAGATTCGATATTTCATATCGATATGAATCAATTCTTTAATGAATTTAATTCGCTTCTCAAACGCCAGATCATCTTAACATTTCTCGCTCTTCGATGAGAGACGAGATATGTATCAAAGTTACTATTTTACCCTTCTTGGTAAATGGTCCAACGCTTTCTTCGTTTTCGATTTCACGACTTCAAATATGAAATCCTTTCATATCAACATGATGCCATTAGTAATTGATGCGTCTTACGCGTATTAGCATATTTATCGAACGTATTTCGTACGTTGATTTCAAAAGTCAACGATTTTGACTTTTCTTAGTAATTTAATTACTAAGTTATACTTTAATATTAAATTCTTTCGAAAATCAATTTCCAATTGATTTCTTTTTATAAACTGTTTTAATATGTTTAAAATAATTTTTAAACATATAATTCATTATAAATAATGAATTTAAGGATTTAAAATCCTTATCTTAATATAAAAATAGCTCACGGCTATTTTGTTTTTTTTCTTCTAAATATTTTCGAAAATTTCCAAATATGTCTAAAATAATATTTAGACATATAATTTATTAATAAACTTAATTAAAAAGGATTTAAAATCCTTAGAAATTCTTAGAATTTCTCGGTAATTATTAAATATTACCAAATAATATCTAAATTTTTTTCTAATTTTATATAGTGTATTATTATACACTATGGTCATTAATATGTCATAATATCAACCAAACTTTAATCAATCATCACCTTATTCAATCCATAAGGTCTCGGCATTTTTAAAATAAATGCTCAACAATTTTCTAAAATTTCAATAAATTAATACAAGGTCTAAACATTAGTTCATGACATATTTATGTTACATAATTCATGATATAACACTTATATACCATATAAATGGTGCACTAACTCTCGGCTTTTTCATAATATTCATCAAACAATTTTCTAAAATTTTCCAAAAATCATTATGTGCCCATAAATCATATTGTAACAACATTACAAACATAACAACAATCAAAACCAATTTATTCATCACCATAGTGAGCTTAGCTCTTGGTTTATTTGAATAAGATAGGTAATTGATTTTCAAAATTTCTAATAACAACATAAAATGCATAAAACATATTCTATGCTAATAATTTAGCATTGCATGTACTAAATTAAAATCACACATTAACTTATATACATATATAGCTTCGTATTTTTTTAAATAATTGATAAAATTTTCTATAATTTCCAAACAATTTACAAGAAATATATCTATCATCTTGAATCAAAATATATACTTGCATGTTCTAAATGAAAATTATACATCAATTTATATATATATATAGCTTCGGTCCTTTTGAAAAAATAGGTAGGATTTTTCTTAAAATTTTCAATTAAATCATAGGGTATAAAATTCATGCTCTAGAGTTATAAAACCTCATTGCATGTTATAAAATAAAATCATACACATATATATACATATATATGGCTCACGGTCATTTGGAGAATTAAGGTAGGAATTTTTCTAAAATTTCAAATAAAAAGCTATGGACTTTCATAATATCATAGATTCACTATATGCAATTGCATGTCTTAAATAAAATTCATCACTCACATAATATATATATAAGTCTCGGTTCTTATGAAATAAAATAGCAAGAGTGTTCTAAAATTCTCAAATAAATTATATGTATTCTCAATACATCATAAATCCATAATATCACATTGCATGTACAAAATAAAATCATTCACCCACTTATATTTCATATGCTCTCGGTTGTAATAAGAAATTGGGCATGCAATTTTTTCGCAATTTTAAAATAATTACTATGAACACATATAGCATCATAGATTTATAAATCATGCTCAACTCATATCTTCAAGCCTCGGTCATCAACTACATTTTTCAACCATGGTTCGAAATTTTTAAAACATGTATCAACCTCAATTTATCATGCTACACATTCTTAGAACAATACATAACCATAGATTCATAAGATTTTTATCTTAGATCATACAAGCAAGACTTAGAAAAATAAGAACACCAACATCTATACATTTTTCCATCACAAACAACATGCATACTCAAAATCTTTCAAGATAAAACTCAAGAACACATGCAATGTTCTTGAATTGTTTTCGGCAGTTTCAAAAGAAAACAAGAATGGTTGAATCGACTCCTACCTTGTTGATATAGATTAAATGGACAAGTTACAAGGTATTGAGGTGTGGTATGGAAGAAGAGAAGAGAAAAAATAAAGCTTGGAGGAGGTGTGGAGCTCTCGGTTTTCACAGAAAAATGGAGAAGGAAATTGGTGTTCTTGAGAGAGATGAGAGGTTTGGAGAGAGATGAGAGTGGGGTGTTTGAGTGTAGAGTGTTTGAGTGAGTGAAATAATGAGTAAAATCTGAATATCTACCCCCCCATATCCCCCTATGCTCGGCCCTCTCTCACTTGCACACACAAGAAACCCTTCAACTTTTAATAATATTCTATGTAGATAGTGGAGGTTAATCATTGTTATCCTACACACAATCTTCTTGAAAAATAGCTACAATACATCATTAGTGGGAGATTTGTTGATATAAAATCTGAATATATACATATATATATGCATGTAAGAGTGATAGAATTAAAAATACACTTTGTTATACACATATACATTATACACGGCTTTTATGCCTTAAGCACATTAAATAATTTAATTACATGCTAAACATATATATATACATCATATAATATAATTTAGATGATAATTAATATCATAGGTTAATTAAATAGCATAAGTGAAGAAAATAACTCAACATTGTGCACATAAAACGGCTATCGCCATTTGGCTAAACCATAGATTAAATATTTTATTTCATATCATTTATAGGTATGTGCACCTTAGTATATGATTTAAATGATAATTAATAGCATGGGATAATTAAAAAGGCATGAATTTTCGAAGAAAACCCTAATTTCGAAATATTAGGGTTTTCGAAACTAGGTTTGGGGATTTTTAATAATCCTAATGTTCAAGCATTAATTAAATGCTTAATAATACTATAATATTATGAAAATATCATAGGAAATAAATTCCTATAATTTCTTGATAATTAAAACCCTCTGTCGCGACCACACCCAGGATAACCCGGAGTGAGCGGACTAATACTAGGAATAGTATTCATGGATACGGAAGACTGCCTCAATAAGGCTTATCACATGAGAATATAGAACTTAGGATTAAACATACACTTATAACATTTCGGGTAAAGGTATAAGCCAATGATCCAAAGAAAATTACGATCGAAGGACATCTAAGTTCACATTATCTTAACATCTAACATAAAATAAAACAGCTCGTAGTTGCAATGAAAGTGTGTGAATACATATACGACGATATGTATTCAAGGTCGACAATTCTAACAAACATCAAGGACAATGGACTTCCTCAACACTCCTCCATCATCAAGATCCGAGCTCAACCTCGCACATTTAAAACAAACATGCGGGGCTAAGTACAAAATTTGTACCCAAAGGACTTATGCCGCGTTTTATTTTCTTTGAATTACTCGCCAATATAATGGTAAGACACAAGGGTTTTATTTGAAAATGCCTCAGGCTTACTAAAATATTTTCATTAGTTCATAAAAGTTGTTTGGCCAAGCATTTTCTTGGTGTGTATAATCCATATCCCCTACTATCATTCAATCATCTTATCATAGTCGAAAGTCGTGAGGAGGCCTCCTCTCGACGACCCGTGACCGCCGTGAATTGTCCTTACAAAGACACAATCACCATCGGTGTACACGTTAATCCTAGCTGTATAAGCCTTCCGTAGGATCCGATATCGATTTTCATTTATAAGTCGAGTATAACCCAACAACATCACATCATTCATGGATAGATACGATACACAAAACGTAAACATTTTGGCAGGTAATCATTTAAACAATTTTATCCATAGTTGAAAAGTACCATAAACAAGACAGGTTGAAAAGAGCAGACAAAGTTGTTCGCTTTTTAATAATAAAGCCCACCGAAAATTATTGATCGTCTTTATCGCTCGCTACTTGTCAACATCCAGCTAGTGCGTCAGCGTCCACACCTTTATATAAAAAGGATATTTTAGTACGTCGTTTACGTAATTCGAGACTTACAAAGTCTATAATAAGATTCGATATTTCATATCGATATGAATTGAATTCTTTAATGAATTTAATTCGCTTCTCAAACGCGTATCATCTTAACATTTCTCGCTCTTCGATAGAGACGAGATATGTATCGAAAGTTACTATTTTACCCTTCTCGTAAATGGTCCAACGCTTTCTTCGCTTTTCGATTTCACGACTTCAAATATGAAATCCTTTCATATCAACATGATGCCATTTGTAATTGATGCGTCTTACGCGTATTAGCGTATTTATCGAACGTATTTCGTACATTGATTTCAAAAGTCAACGATTTTGACTTTTCTTAGTAATTTAATTACTAAGTTATACTTTAATATTAAATTCTTTCGAAAATCAATTTCCAATTGATTTCTTTTTATAAACTGTTTTAATATGTTTAAAATAATTTTTAAACATATAATTCATTATAAATAATGAATTTAAGGATTTAAAATCCTTATCTTAATATAAAAATAGCTCACGACTATTTTGTTTTTTTTCTTCAAAATATTTTCGAAAATTTCCAAATATGTCTAAAATAATATTTAGACATATAATTTATTAATAAACTTAATTAAAAGGATTTAAAATCCTTAGAAATTCTTAAATTTCTCGGTAATTATTAAATATTACCAAATAATATCTAATTTTTTTTCTTATTTTATATAGTGTATTATTATACACTATGGTCATTAATATGTCATAATATCAACCAAACTTTAATCAATCATCACCTTATTCAATCCATAAGGTCTCGGCATTTTAAAATAAATGCTCAACAATTTTCTAAAATTTCAATAAATTAATACAAGGTCTAAACATTAGTTCATGACATATTTATGTTACATAATTCATGATATAACACTTATATGCCATATAAATGGTGCACTAATTCTCGGTTTTTTCATAATATTCATCAAACAATTTTCTAAAATTTTCCAAAAATCATTATGTGCCCATAAATCATATTGTAACAACATTACAAACATAACAACAATCAAAACCAATTTATTCATCACCATAGTGAGCTTAGCTCTTGGTTTATTTGAATAAGATAGGTAATTGATTTTCAAAATTTCTAATAACAACATAAAATGCATAAAACATATTCTAAGCTAATAATTTAGCATTGCATGTGCTAAATTAAAATCACACATTAACTTATATACATATATAGGCTTCGGTATTTTTTGAAATAATTGATAAAATTTTCTATAATTTCCAAACAATTTACAAGAAATATATCTATCATCTTGAATCAACAATATATACTTGCATGTTCTAAATGAAAATTATACATCAATTTATATATATATAGCTTCGGTCCTTTTGAAAAGAATAGGTAGGATTTTTCTTAAAATTTTCAATTAAATCATAGGGTATAAATTTCATGCTCGAGAGTTATAAAACATCATTGCATGTTATAAAATAAAATCATACACATATATATACATATATATGGCTCACGGTCATTTGGAGAATTAAGGTAGGAATTTTTCTAAAATTTCAAATAAAAAGCTATGGACTTTCATAATATCATAGATTCACTATATGCAATTGCATGTCTTAAATAAAATTCATCACTCACATAATATATATATATATATAGTCTCTTTCTTATGAAATAAAATAGCAAGAGTGTTCTAAAATTCTCAAATAAATTATATGCATTCTCAATACATCATAAATCCATAATATCACATTGCATGTACAAAAATAAAATCATACACCCACTTATATTTCATATGCTCTCGGTTGTAATAAATAATTGGGCATGCAATTTTTTCTGCAATTTTAAAATAATTACTATGAACGCATATAGCATCATAGATTTATAAATCATGCTCTAACTCATATCTTCAAGCCTCGATCATCAACTACATTTTTCAACCATGGTTCGAAATTTTTATAACATGTTTCAACTTCAATTTATCATGCTACACATTCTTAGAACAATACATAACCATAGATTCAAAAGATTTTTTATCTTAGATCATACATGCAAGACTTAGAAAAATAAGAACACCAACATCTATACATTTTTCCATCAAAAACAACATGCATACTCAAAATCTTTCAAGATAAAACTCAAGAACACATGCAATGTTCTCAGCATTGTTTTCAGCTTTTCAAAGAAAACAAGAATGGTTGAATCGACTCCTTCCTTGTTGATATAGATTAAATGGACAAGGTACAAGGTATTGAGGTGTGGTATGGAAGAAGAGAAGAGAAAAAATGAAGCTTGGAGGAGGTGTGGAGCTCTCGGTTTTCACAGAAAAATGGAGAAGGAAAATGGTGTTCTTGAGAGAGATGAGAGGTTTGGAGAGAGATGAGAGTGGGGTGTTTGAGTGTAGAGTGTTTGAGTGAGTGAAATAATGAGTAAAATCTGAATATCTACCCCCCCATATCCCCCTATGCTCGGCCCTCTCTCACTTGCACACACAAGAAACCCTTCAACTTTTAATAATATTCTATGTAGATAGTGGAGGTTAATCATTGTTATCCTACACACAATCTTCTTGAAAAATAGCTACAATACATCATTAGTGGGAGATTTGTTGATATAAAATCTGAATATATACATATATATATGCATGTAAGAGTGATAGAATTAAAAATACACTTTGTTATACACATATACATTATACACGGCTTTTATGCCTTAAGCACATTAAATAATTTATATATACATCATATAATATAATTTAGATGATAATTAATATCATAGGTTAATTAAATAGCATAAGTGAAGAAAATAACTCAACATTGTGCACATAAAACGGCTATCGCCATTTGGCTAAACCATAGATTAAATATTTTATTTCATATCATTTATAGGTATGCACCTTGGTATATGATTTAAATGATAATTAATAGCATAGGATAATTAAAAGGCATGAATTTTGAAGAAAACCCTAATTTCAAATATTAGGGTTTTCAAACCAGTTTGGGGATTTTATTAATCCTAATGTTCAAGCATTAATTAAATGCTTAATAATACTGTAATATTATAAAATATCATAGGAAATAAATTCCTATAATTTCTTGATCATTAAAACCATCGCTCGCTTTAATCTCTAAACGCTGACGCTTGAAAACGCCTCAAAACGTTACGTATCGACTCATCTTGAAATTGGTCATAAATGATCCTAATCACATTATTAAAATATTCCATTAAAAATGGAATATAATTCTAAGCTTGATTGCTTAGAAAATATCGTGCAATTTCAACAGTCGATAAGATTCGACGTTAAAATGTATTGCGATAAAATTTAAAACCTTCGCTTCTTACATTTACGAGTTTGAGTGAATGTGTAACAGGAATTCATTCTCTCGTAAGTAATTGAAATCATACTCGATATCAAATTTGATTTGATTTCACGGTGAAATTCTATTTTACGGGTTTTAAAGACCGTAATTAGGCTTTTAAAATTATGGGTTATTACATCCTACCCCTTAAAAGAAATTTCGTCCCGAAATTTGTATACCTTAAAAGAATAATCTGGGGTATCGTTCCTTCACTGCATCTTCTAGTTCCCACGTAGCTTCTTCTTGTCTGTGGTGGTTCCATAGCACTGACCAAAGGAAATTGATTTGTTTCTCAATTGTTGAATCTTATGGTCTATTATTGCAGAGGTTCCTCTTCATAGCTCATGTCCGAGTTGAGAACTACGCCATCTCGACGGATCACGTGTTTTGATCGTATCGACGTAATTCGAGACTTCTGAAGTCTATAATAAGATTCGATATTTCATATCGATATGTAATATTCAAAGAGAATAATATACGATTACGGTATTCTAAACCCGTAATTAGGGTTTTGCCGTATATTATTAATTTTTACGACATAGAATCTTGTGATTTCGATACGATATCGTTATAACAAACTCCTTTTCATAATTCACTAAGGATTGTGAATTAAAGGGTTAAAATGTTACGAAATGATTCGTCAATATATTTTAACGTCAAACGCGTATCGAACGTCAGTATTTTAGGAAATTTTCTGAGCAGTGAAGCTTGGAATTAATTTCCATCTTAATTCCTTTATTAAAAGGAATATATTTATTTTGTAAGTATGAACTTACTGCGACCATTTTGAGATGTGTCGATTTTGAACGTTTTGAGACGTTTTGAACGTCAACGTCTAGAGACGTTTTGATAAATGAGTTTAATGCTCAGGAAATTATAATAATTAATTTCCTATTATTATTTTATATAATTACAGTATTAATAATTATTAAAATCAATATTTGAGTTATTAAACTCGATATTTTCGAAATTAAATTTCGAAAACCCTAATCTTATAAATTAGGGTTTGATCACATGAAATGATACCATTAAATTATCATATGGTATCTAAACTATATAATATGATATATATGGATATTATTAAGCATTAAATCAGATATTTTAACCATGGAATTCGATGGTTTCGGTTTTATAATTTCAAACCCTAATTTGAAACTTAGGTTTTATTGCATGAAATGTGTAATAATTTTTATCCTATGCTATTATTTAATATCTAAATCATATATTATGATATATATGATCGAAAATTACATGAGTATCAATAATAGGTGTAATTTATATTTTAATCCTATTTTTCCTATTAATTTGGTAATTTCAAATTGTGACTATGTGATGATTTAATTATTTTTATGGCATGTATTATATATCTATGACCTATGCTATGATTAATACATGTATTATGTGTAATTAAAAATTAAAATCAGCCTCTAAACCTACCCCCCATGCGCCGGCTATACACCCTTCCCCATTACACAATGATTCCACTTTTAAATTGCCCAATGCATGGAAAGCTCATTTAACACTCTTAATCATCACATCCCACTCCCAAATGCAGCCCTTGTTTTCATTGGGTGAGTGAGATGGAGACGGCATGAGTGAGGGGGAGAGAGATATAGGAGAAAGCCTTCATTTCTTCTCATTCTCACTCACTCCATCTTTGTGAACACAAAAAAAAAAATCCTCTCCATTCTCTCCATTTCAGCCAAGAACCAAGCCAAGCCCTTCCCATTTTCGAGAGCTTCTCTTCTTCTTCTCCTTCCTTTCTTCTCCCCAAACCTTCATACCATACATTGTTCCTTGATATTATACCATTCTCAAGGTAAAACACTTGACCATAGCACCGATTATTATCTCCATTTGCTTAAAAATTTTTGAGCATGTTTAAATATGTATGTATGTGTTTGATGTTCTTATTTTCGAAACCTTGTGTATTTGTATGTTCTTGATGGGTTTTATTTTCAAAAATATAAGCATGAACATGAGATGTTGTATATGAAATGTTGTAAGAATTTAGCTTGTATATTTATGATTTTCGAAACCATAGGATGTATTTGAAATAGTTTTCGAAAACTAGAAAATGGAATGGTGATGACCTAATGTTCTTAGGTGTTTTTAGCTTGGATTATTGTTATATAATGTGGTTAGAACACATAGGAATGTATTTAGAAATTTTTGAAAACCCTAGCTATTTAACCCTTTAATACCGTGAGCATGTATGAACATATCTTGGTGTATAATTTTTATTTCAAGCATACAATAGCATGTTATTGCTTTAGAACCTTGATTATATGTTCTATGATTTAATTAGAATTTTTGAAAATCAATTGCTATTTTATTTTTAAGGGCCGAGAGCATTATAAGTGTATAGGTTATTGTATGATTTTATTTTTGAACATGCAATGGTGTATTAATGCTTTAGTATATTGTTTATGTATTGTGTGAATTTAGTAGAATTTTTGGAAATCAAATACTAATTTAAGTCAAATAAGCCGTGAGCTTTGAGCTCTTGAAGATGATGATTTAATTAGTTTTGATAAATATTATGATGTTATATTAGTATACTATAGTGTATAAACATAGTATATAATTGTTGGAATTTTTGAAAATCAAATACCATTTTGAATCAAAAAAGCCGAGAGCTATTGAGCTCCAGATGGTGATGATTTAAATGTTTTTGGTTGATGTTATGATGTTACAATGTTATGGTATAATGTTTAATCATGTTGGAATTTATTTGGAATTTTTAGAAATTGTTTGCTATTTATTTTGTAATTATCTTGTAATTACCGTAAATATTCTTATATATTGTTAAATGAATGGTTATGATGAACTATAGGTTATATTGGTGATGTATATTGATGTTGGGATATTATACTATGTATATTTCAATTTTGGGAATTTTTGGATAATTATTCCCTAATTATTGAAATTACCGTAAGTATATATATGCATATATATTAATAAATAGCAAACAATATCATATGGATTTTATAAATTCATATTCTGGACCATAGTGTATAATAATGCACTATATTAATTTAGAAATTTTTTCAAAAGTCATTTGAAAATTTTAAATTAATTATCGAGTTTTCGATAATTAATAAGGATTTATAAATCCTTTTTAAATCAGTTTATTAATAAAATATATGTTTAATTAATATTCTGGACATAATAAAATTTTACAAAATTTTATAAACATAGATTGCTATGTTTGTGACAAACGTTTATTTTATAATGTTTTAAAACCGAAAATACGCGTTTTGTTCTTAAAAGGTTTATTAAAAATGCGAAATCATTTATAAGTCCTTGATTTACGTGATAAATCGAGAAATAGGACTTTACGTTTTCAAATCGATCAAATTCGATTTATAAAACGAAATAGTAAGAAATTACAATTTGAAAGTCAAAATTGTTGACTTTGTTGACCAGTGTTGACTTCGTTGACTTTTTAAGTCAAACGTACGTTTACACGATTGACGAATACGCCAGTACGCGTAAGATATACTAATTGAGTATGATACCTCATTAGTAAGAAAAGATTTCACAAATGAAATCCATATATCGAAAACGTGCTTATCGTTGAACGTATCTCGAGAATCGAGAACAACTCGATCAGATACGTGTTGGAGACGTATTGAATTCACTAAGGAATTCGACCACATCGATATGAAATATCAAAGTTTATCTTAGCTTTTGAAAGTCTCGAGACTTGAGCGACGATCTAAAGCCTCGCTTTTAGTAAAGGTGTGACGCAAACGCGGTGTTGGATTGTGACGAACGATCGAACTAGGAATTTTACAACGAACCATAGTCCATGGGCTTTTATCTTCAAAATGTGGGCTTTTATCTTCAAAATGTGGGCCTTTTCTTACCCCACTAAAATGTGACTTTCTTGTCATTCCAAATGAGTTTATTCTGATTTTATTCTACAACCATAACAAATGTTTCTTGAATTACACGCCAAAATATTTCGTTTTGTGTATGGATCTATCTGTTTGCCGGGTAGGGCTGTGGAGATAGTTGGAACTTTATTATGACAGTTATGTCATTTGGGTCGCGCCCAACCTTTTAAATGTCGGGTCTGTGCGGATGATAAATGCACAGCTAGGATTGGCGTGAAGGTTGGAACTATCTGTTGTGTTAACATATGCTTGTAGAGAGTGTGTCTTGTGCGGGATTACGGCGGTCACGGCGTCGTAGATGGGAGGCCTCCCTCTCGACGTTTAATTTTTAATACTGTTATGAATTGTTACTATGAGATATAGACCATACACACCAAGAAAATGATCGGCCGAGCTATGTTTACGAACTGAAAATGATTTGGTAAGCACAAGGCATTTTTAACTAAAACCCTTGTTACTTACTCGATATTGGCAGCGTAATTCAAATGTTATCAAATGTTTTCGGCATAAGTCCACTAAGTGCAATTTCTTGTACTTAGCCCTGCATGTTTGTTTTTAAATGTGCAGGTTGAGCTCTGATGGTGATGATGGGGAATGTGTTGAGGAGTCCAGTATCCTTGACCCATTTATTAGAATTTGTGGTTTATACCTTGAAAGCATATCGTCATATATGTATTCACACACTTTCCGCTGCTACACTCTGAACTCCTTTATTTATGCTTTATGTTACGAACTATTGAGGTCCATCGGATCAGGCCAAGTTTTGGGGTCCGATGGCCTAAACCTTTCTAAACCGTTATGACATTATCTTCTATTATGTTCAAGCATGCTAGTTTATCTTTGTTATGCATCTCTATTTTAGTCATGTAACCCCTAAAATACTACTCCTAGTATTAGTCGCCCTCCAGTCCGGGTTGGTCCGGAGTGGGGTCGTGACAGAAGTGGTATCAGAGCGCTTTTGCTCTTTGTAAACCCAAATCCTTTTATTCTAAGTCTAGATCGAGTCACTGGACTTCTAGAAATCTACTGACTCCTCTCAACACTCCATCACATCGAGCTCAACCGGGAAAAAGGTAACTGCATTTCTTTCTCAAACTCATGAATTGGAAAATTTCTACATGATGAGCAAGTTAGAAGAGCTTTTGAAAAATTTTATTATTATAAAAATTTTGGAAGTTGAGCAAGAAAATTTTTCCAAAAATTTTGAATTGAACGAATGCAAGTGCTCAAGTATTGAGATGGAAGTGTATGGTAGTATCGAGTTGAATGATCAACATGGAATGAATGAATTCATTTTTGATATGTATATGAGTTGATCATGATTGTCATTTTGAAATCGTATTTCCAAAACTTTCAAATAAGACTTTACTTTCCAACTTTCGAAGTTTTGTTTATGATGGATGATATGTTATCATGAGACGAACTTAGACTCTAAGGAGCATGCTCACGTATCGTGAAAGAACATAGAAGTACGAACTTCTTTTCCCTTATGCGAACAAAAGAACGATAGGAAGAATGAAAGTGACGATATCCTTGAGCGCGGACAATGAAAGACGAGCGAGAAGGATGAACGAGGACGACCTCAACCTTAAAGCGGATCGACGTCGGCACTTCATCATCACTTCGACATGAGTGAGCACCAACACGAATCATGACATGGACGCCACTTACGGCTTCAGAATGTTCAGCCTCGACTTAAAGACCCGTATATGGTAGGCGTATTACGTCGACGTACGTCTCGATTTACATTTTTGCACGATCGCGCAAATTTCCTGCACTGCGCAGTAAATTTGTTTTAGCTAGATCTCTCTCGTTAGGACTCCGATTTACGCATGGTTTTCACCTCCGTACCCCTAACGCACTGATCTTCATTTGTTATGAAGAACAGAATCCCTAATTCTGTCTCCAGAATACGATAGAGTCCGTTGAACTCTAGCTTAAGTGTTTGATATAAGACAAGGATCTCGTAGCATATATTAAGATGTTATTGGCTTATATGTATACGTTTGGGTAAGACTAAGAAGGTAAGTTGTGGTATGTATTGTACATTATGATGTTGCCTACCTTATGGACCGTTTAGTTCTAGCCTAGTTGCTTCTCGTTATGCTATCCTTTCTGTTTTGAGATGACGATAGTTGACTTACGTTAGTTTTAATCGTGGCAGATGGAGGAGATGCGCTATATCGCTAGGAGGAGGGTAGGACCCCATGCCCCACCCGAGGAGCTGATGCGCACCTATAGGGAATGTTGGATGTCTTGGGGAAGACTTAGGCGAGTTTACATACTACCTTCGGTTGTGGAGGAACGCCCGAGCCTATGGCGCAACCGATTCTGATGGCATCAAGAGACTCTAGCTATACTCCCTTGTACATGGGATGGTTATGCCCGAGAGGTATCGGAGACTACATTTATCGCATTCCTCGAGGTTATGATTTGATTGGGGATCTGCCCAGGTTCGTGAGTCACCTGACTTACGTGTACAGTATCTACGGAGCCGCACCTATGGGACCCTATCTCCCTCCACGGGAGTACACTTGGCGTGACGAGTCGCCAGAGTGGCTATACCTTGAGGTTCCGAGACAGGTTGATCGGTGATACCCCGCATCGGATGGGCGAGGCGGGATGTACTAGGTAGATAGGGCAGCACGCCCTAGAGCCTTGGGAGAGCCCGTCTTGCCACCAGCAGTTTTTGGACACCCAGTACGTCCGCCGCTACCGCCCCTACCACCTGCGTCCGATCCACCACCACCCGAAGACGAAGAGCCCTTCCGCCGGACAGCGTGGATGAGAGTATCAGATGCCTTCCCTGGCTATGACCCGACCCGAGTATGCTACAGCCCGATCCGCCACAACTATGACTTGTACGGCGCGGATAACTTCGGACCCCTGCGCGACATACCGATGATGGAAGCCAGCGGTGTAGGACCATCCAGGGTACGACCTCGTGAGGACGATTCGGATGGGGAAGACGACTCCGAAGAGGAGGAAGACCCTGAGGAAGACGCGGAGTAGGAAGGAAACCGTGAAGACGTTAGGCGACGTTTTAATTAGAATTTGTTTTTTATGACTAGCATGTGTGCTAGCTTTTCCCTTTTTATTTCAGTACCGTGGTTGTAGAACTCAAATTTTTTTTTTTTTAGGCCATGTGGGTCCGAACCCTTGCTATTTCTATTTTCCTGTGATTCTTGATGTTAGATATCTTGTTTTTGACAAACCTTGTTTATCTATCTACATATATATTTGACCCAAATGGGGTTTTTTTTTGTGACAAATTGTCTAGGTTAAGGATGAGTTGTTTTATTTTGATATCGTTTAGCGAGGAGGCTATGAAAACCTTATGTTGTTAAGTTGTAAGCGTTTAGTAATTAACGATGATATGTTTTATATAGCAGAATGCCTCCGAGAAGAAACCCAGAAGGAGAACCCAGAGGTCGAGGAAGACCTAGAGGGAGGGGTAGAATCCCCGAGCAAGAGCAAGAGGATAATCCCCAACCACCGCCTCCACCTCAACCCGATCGCAGGATCGAAGAACTATTTCTAAGGCAAAACCCTCCTGTTTTTAACGGAAAAGGGAGCCCAGAAGAAGCCGAACAATGGGTTAGAGCCATTGAACGGATTTTTACCTTCTTAAGGTGCACGGCACAGGAAAGGCTGTCGTGTGTTACCTTCCAACTGATTGGACCAGCTGACTTCTGGTGGGAGGCCAGAAAGAAGACTTTCTGACCGAAACAACTTGAGGAATTCTCGTGGGAGGACTTCAAGAGGGAGCTGTATGAAAGTACATCCCTAAGAGCTATAAGAGGAAGAAGGAGCGAAATTTTTCCGCTAAAGCAAGAAAGGATATCTCAGACCGACTATGATCGCACTTCTGCGAGATGTCGAGATATGCACAGGCTGGTGGACACCGACTTCAAAATGTCGGAAAAGTTCGGTCGTGGCTAAGAATGGAGATCACGCATGTCTCTTGCCAGCCACGGAGACCTATCTTACACCGAAGCTCTCGCACGAGCTTTGGATATTGAGGCGGCCATGACCGAGAATAAGTCGGTGTCGTCTCAGACACACGGTAATTTGGACAAAGGAAAAGGGAACTGGGAGCCCAACCGCGGGAATAACAACCGCGGAAACTATGGAGAAGCAAGTCACAAGCGCCCGTGGCAAGGAAACACGGCGCAGCAGGGACAGAGCTGGAAGAGAGCAGCTTATGCTCCACCGACAAGGGGACCGCGAGAATGCAAAGGCACCTCAATGCCCTAGATGCCATAGAGCACACAAAGGAGTGTGCACGGTAAACGTGGTGAGCTGTTACAAGTGCGGGGCAAACGGGCATTACGCCAACAATTGCCCAGTGTCACGTTCGGATATAAGGCCGAACCAACGGGCAATGCTCACCACTAAGGCTATCTGACTTCAACCCCAGCCGCGCAGGCCCCGGCCTCAACCCAAAGGCGGTGGTGCGGCAACCCCAATGGCGGCCAACAACAACAACCCATACCGTGATCGCTCCTTTTCACACGTAAAAGTGTAAGTATAGGTAAGCGAAATATCGTATCCACGAGAGATTGTATCACGAAAACATAGAAGCTAGCTCAACGACAATTCATTATTATTCAAGCACGGATAAAGGATGAGAGGTTTAGGGCTTGAACTTAATCAAAGCGAGGTAACCAAGAAGAAATAAAATAAAACAATAAAATTCACGAAAGATAACTATGAAGAAAGACTAACCTAGGGATGCACCAATCCTATCCACAACGATGTTTATCACGCTTATTACAAACCGTTTTAATCCAGGCAAGATGGAAGATCACAAATATAACCAACAACTTGATTCGACAATTCGGCGATTGATTACTAATTTTCCTATCACGATTCGTCTCTAGAGGAAAATAAGCAATTCCAAATGGATCACTAAGAATATGCTTCCTCGAATGTCCTATCTCGATTCGACTCAAGGCTTATTCAGTATCATGCATTCAAGATCGATTGACAATTAATACGATTCGTCGTTAATCGGCAACTAGATATGCATCAAGATTGATCGAAAATCAACACATATAAATAAGCACCATGAATCATGAATCAATGCCCGGAAGGTAAATAACAATAGCGTAAATCACAACATATAGGATCGAATCATGCAAACCCTAGGATTAGAACAAAAACTAGCCGGACATAATAAGCGGAATGAAATACGATTTAACCATAAAACGAAATTAAATATATAAAACCCGTAGGGGCGTTGGATGAACAATGGTTGGTCTTGAATCCAATCCCAACCGAACGAACGGAAAACAACGGAAACGATCGGACAAAACGTTCCGATCGATAACGAAACGATAAACTAAACTAGAACAACGGAAAAACAATACTAGAATTAAACTAAATGAAGACTAAAGCTAAAGAATGGAAAAACTGAGGAAAAACTGAGGAAAATGAGCTCGGGCGTAATGGGTCTGTTAGGCGCAAGGGCTCTTGCCTATTTATAGAAAAGGGTGGAAACCTAATTTGCGCCTCTGCCGCGCCGCGCGATCGCCGCTCATGATCGCTAGCTCGACCATGAGCCATCTCCCGCTCTTCTTCTTCGTGGTCCTCCTTGCGCTCGCATGGTACCTCGCGACCGGGCTAGCGGTCGCTAGCAATTCCGCACCGGTCGCGAGAAATCGTCCAGTGAGTTCTCGGCGCTAGGGCTTGCTCGCGTGCACGAGGTCGCGGTCGCTACTCCTCTGGACGCTCGCTGGTTTTGCCTCGCGACCAGCCTAGCGACCGCTAGGCTGGTCGCTAGAAACTTGACAGATTGCTATACTTTCTCGTGCGTCGTTCCTTGCTTCGATTATCAACATATAAACCTACAAAACGTCAAAGGAACACCCAAGAGCAGTATCTTCTAGAAATAGATAAAACATTAAGAATCGATACATAAACGCACATTAAACGAGCTAAACTCATCTTCAAATATCAACTATAAACGTGTAAAATGCGCGTTTATCAAACCCCCCAAACTTAAAGCATTGTTTGTCCTCAAACAAAAACAGAACAGAAAGACACAACGAAAGATCAACATGCGTAGCAAAGATGATAACCATTCTAGGCCTCCGAAACATATCAACGCTCAAAAACATTAGTGCTCATGACGACGTTAGTCCACTCAACACAAACAACAATTTACGGCAAAAACTCATTTAATTCAACCCTTACAAAGGCATGTGTGTAGAATAAAGAGGATACACTCAAACTCATAAAGAAATTAAGGATGTGTATACACTCAACGAACAATGCAATGCAACATCTTACCATAGGCTTTCCGTTTCTCTAATATCTCCACCGCGTCATTGTGTTCAAATTAGGATCAAAGAGGTCTTTTCATAGGTTGTAATGTAGGCACATTGGGTAAGGTAGGATAAAATATGGCTAAGTGACTCAAGAATATTCCAAGCACCCCCATTTATACTTTTCGACACATATGGACTTTGTCCATTTTCCTCTTCTTTCCCAACGTGCTAAATCAACGTTTAATGCCACAGAAGGTACCTATACTTTGATTAAAGACCCTTTATGCTCAACGCTCATAATGAACTTAACATTTTTCTTTTTCTTTTCTTTTCTAGAGCTTATAGGGTTTAACTTTCACAACAAAGGTACTATTCTTTACCACAGATGTATTTTTCTAAAAGAAACTTTTCTCATCATAACTACATCAAAATTTCACCCCTTTTGATTCCCATATCCATCCTCACCTCCTATCATCCGGTTAATCGAAAGAAAAAGTCTAATAAAGGCTCAAAGAAGGCGACAAATGGTATATAACATCGGGTTAGTGTTTGGGTGAATATGTGGTTAACAAAGATGGCCTTTTATCCTTTCCAAATTCGAAACACATATTGCAGTCTCGACACAGAAGAACGGCAAGTTCTAGAAGATAATCACATGCACGATATCACACAATTAAAAGAAACTGTATCAAGATATGTATACAGTGAAGCTCAAGTCTCACAGGATAAGCAAATGGTGAAAAACAACAAGCCTAAGCCATCTCACGTCATTCATGCGTCATTTTCTAACATATCATGTGCACTATCATTAAATTTCACAAAAATTTCTATCGTCATTGGCCACATGGATTAACACACTTCACTTAACTCGTTGATCGACAGACACGAAAACGAAAAGAAAAACAGAAACACGACAAAAAGCAACACAAACGAAAGACACGACAAAACACGAAAACAAAAACAAAGAAAACGTTGGGTTACCTCCCAACAAGTGCTTAATTTAACGTCTTTAGCTAGACCATTACTAACCTTTTTCAATCCGGCGTTTTTGTGGCAACAGAAATCCTTCTCAACTCGTGGATTCTCCTAAACTTAGCATTCACGGATCTCCACCACTGACTATGGAAGTGGCCCCCCCCAAACTTGAACGATACACTCGGAGTTCCATGCCGAGTCCACTTCTTCCTTCTCGCAGCATCCTCGATTGGTCGAGTACCCTCTAAGCGCGAGACGTGTGCAGCAGCAGTCGTGATCGAGCAGCAATCTTCCGGCTTTCCAACGTCGTGTTGCTTGATGGCGTCGTATATGGAAATTTTGAGCTCCTCATCGTTAACACGAAACGTGAGATTGCCTTCCGCGCACATCAATCAACGCACGACCGGTTGCTAGAAAAGGTCTACCAAGGATTAGTGGTTGTTGTTTGAATTCGGGAATATCTAGAATAACAAAGTCGGCGGAAAACAAAATCTCAATTCTTACCAACACGTCTTGACGATACCTTTTGGATATGTGATGACGGTCACCATCATCGATGAAATCTTCGCGGCTTCATCTTTCCTAGGTGTAGTCGGTTGAAAACGTTCAATGGCATCAGATTGATGCTCGCCCCCAAATCGCACAAAACATTTGGAAAAGTCTGCTCGGCGATCTCGCACTCTAACGTGAAACTGCCGGGATCCTTCTGCTTCAGAGGGAGCTTCCTTTGCAAGACGGCGCTGCATTCTTCGGATAGGGAAATTTTCTCAAATTTCCCAAGTTTCTTCTTGCTTGCAAGCGCGTCTTTTAAGAATTTCATGTAGCCCGGCATGTTTCGCAGCGCTTCAAAGAGAGGCAAATTTATCTCAACTTTTTGAAAAACCTCTTTGAAACGAGCAAACTCCTCGTCATATTTCGACTTGACAAGTCGACTCGGAAACGGGACCGGAGGAGTGTACGTGCGACGATTAGCTTCTGGGGGCGCCTCGCGGTTGACCTCGCGACCGCTGGGAAGGTCGCGAGGTATCTATTGCGCGCTGATCTCCTTCTTCGCGTGCGAGCTTGCGGGCGCGAGCTCGCGCGCTGATTTCTCGGCCGCCTCCTCTGCCTGATTACTCGCGGTCGGGTTTGCGAGCGCTGGGTCGCTCGCGAACAAATCTGGCGCGCGCACACTCTGATGGCTCGTGGTCGGGTTCGCGGACGCGTGCTCGGTCGCGGGCTTCTGTGGAAAAATTTCTGGATGGCTCGCGATCGGGCTCGCGGTCGCGAGCTCGGTCGCGAGTTTCTGCTTCAGTGTGCTTTCATGCTCTTCTTCCTCGGTAGGGCTCGGGTAAGCTCGTCCACTCCTCGTCTGGATGGCGAAGCACTGATTCTTCGGGTTCACCTCCGTATTACTCGGAAATTGGCCCATCTTTTGTAGTGCATTCACTTGTACGGCTATTTGACCAATTTGATTCTCCAACATCTTCATGTGCTTCCCCATAGCCGTCACAGTGGACTCCAAATGATTTATCTTTTGCCCGGTGTTGCTTATGAACGAATTCTGATTCGTTGCCAATTGTTGGTTGCTTACAACCAACTGCTGCATCATGTCTTCGAGACTTGGCTTCCTCGGCTCTTGAATTACACTATTCTGAACGGCGAAGCCTGCTGGAGTTTGTTGGAAATTCGGGTGATTCCTCTGATTGATGTGGCTGACGTTCTCTGTCTCAATCTGACTCTTCAAAAGAGTGAACTTCTTCATGAGATCGTCATATTTTGAATCACTCTCAACAGCAGCTGCTTTGAACAATGGCGTTCTCTCCGTTGGCCATTGATAGCTGTTGGCACCATCTCTCTACAATCGGCATGCCTCGTCTCTTGGTCGGTTCAATAAGCAGCCCCACCGACGCATCCACCATGCTCCTCGCCCGCCATGTCACCACCGTAGAACTGTGTGATTTGTTGCTCCTTTGAGAACCCATGTTGTGGACATCGTCTCAATAGACCTCTGAATCTCTCCCATGCCTCGAATAATGATTACGTCGTGGTTTTGGCAAAATGAGAGATTTCGGCGATGATCTTCTGCGCTTTCGCGGCGTGAAAGTATTTGAAAGAAACTTCTATAAAGTTTCCCCAAGTGTCGATGCCGATTCGGTCCAAACTCTTGAACCAATCTTTCACTTTGGCTCACAATGAGAAACCGAACATGCGCATCCGGATCGTGTCTTGTGGCACCCCATTCATTTGATGGTGTCACAAATATCGAGAAAAGTCTCGAGATGCGCATTCGTGTCTTCCGTGACTCTCCCCAAACCGCTCTCCTTGGACCATCTTGATCGGGGCGGTTTGAGCTCAAAATTGTTTGCATCAACGCAGGGCTAACCGCCTCCTTGGACTGCTCGGTGGGATGTCGGTACATGTGATTCGAGGTCTTTCCTCCGAGCGAGGACAATGATTCCCATATTCGCCATCCGACGCTACATCTCTCGCAAAGTCGGCTAGCATCGTCAACTTGCTCGGGAGGAATGCCCCGTTCATGGATTGGCGCCATTGCAGCCCGTCTCTTTCTCGTCCTTTTCTCCTTTGAGAGCTTTCGATCTTGGGATCTAATAATATTTCGGAGGTCCACGAGATCTTGTCGCATAAACTACCCGAGAAAAGAGAGAATTCAAAGACCGACAAAAATAAATAAATTTAATATAATAAATATAACTTGAATTAATAAATCCAAATCGTAAAATTATTCCTATGTGATCTTAACAATCCCGAATGGCGCCTAAAATTTGATCGCTCCTTTTCACGGGTAAAAGTGTAAGTATAGGGTGGCAAGTATCGTATCCACGAGATTGTATCACGAAAACATAGAAGCTAGCTCAACGACAATTCATCATTATTGAAGCACGATATAAGGATGAGAGGTTTAGGGCTTGAAACTTAATCAAAGCAAGGGTAACCAAGCGAAAATAAAATAAAACAATAAAATTCACGAAAGATAACTATGAAGAAAGACTAACCCTAGGGATGCACCAATCCTATCCACAACGATGTTTATCACCTTATTACTAACCGTTTTAATCCGCACAAGATGGAAGATCACAAATATAACCAACAACTTCAGTTACGACAATTGCGGCAGTTGATTACTAATTTTCCCTATCACAGTTACGTCTCTAGAGGAAAATAAGCAATTCCAAATGGATCACTAAGAATATGCTTCCTACGAATGTCCTATCTCAGTTACGACTCAAGGCTTATTCGTATCATGCATTCAAGATCGATTGACAATTAATACGATTCGTCGTTAATCGGCAACTAGATATGCATCAAGATTGATCGTAAATCAACACATATAAATAAGCACCATGAATCATGAATCAATGCACGGAAGGTAAATAACAATAGCGAAATCACAACATATAGGATCGAATCATGCAAACCCTAGGATTAGAACAAAAACTAGCGAGACATAATAAGCGGAATGAAATACGATTTAACCATAAAACGGAAATTAAATATATAAAACCGTGGGGAGCGTTGGATGAACAATGGTTGGTCTTGAATCCAATCCCAAGCGAGCGAACGGAAAACAACGAAAACGATCGGACAAAACGTTCCGATCGATAGCGAAACGATAAACTAAACTAGAACAACGTAAAATAATACTAGAATTAAACTAAATGAAGACTAAAGCTAAAGAATGGAAAACCGAGGAAAAACTGAGGAAAAACGAGCTCTGGGGCATAATGGGTGCATTGGGCGCAAGGGCTCTTGCCTATTTATAGAAAAGGGTGGAAACCTAATTTGCGCCTCTGCCGCGCCCTCATGATCGCCGCTCATGATCGCTAGCTCGACCATGAGCCATCTCCCCGCCGCTCTTCTTCGCTCATGGTCCTCCTTGCGCTCGCATGGTACCTCGACCGGGCTAGCGGTCGCTAGCAATTCCGTGCGGTCGCGAGAAATCGTCCAGTGAGTTCTCGGCGCTAGGCTTGCTCGCGCGCACGAGGTCGCGGTCGCTACTCCTCCGGGCGCTCACCGGTTTTGCCTCGCGACCAGCCTAGCGACCGCTAGGCTGGTCGCTAAAAACTGACAGATTGCTATACTTTCTCGCAAGGCCGTGGTTCCTTGCTTCGATTATCAACATATAAACCTACAAAGCGTCAAAGGAACACCCAAGAGCGTTATCTTCTAGAAATAGATAAAACATTAAGAATCGATACATAAACGCACATTAAACGAGCTAAACTCATCTTCAAATATCAACTATAAACGTGTAAAATGCGCGTTTATCAAACCGCAGTGGCAGCCACCGTCTCAACAACAACAGAGGCGGCAACCACCGCGACAACGTCGGCGGCAGCAGATAAAGCCAGCGGCAAACGCCACCGAATCAGCAAGGACCAGCGCCCCGTCAGCCTCAACCGGCTCAGGCTAGAGCCTACGCCTTGCATAGGAGGCAGAACGAACAAAACCAAGGAAACTTGGCAGGTATGGGAGTCCTACTCAACCTACCTGTTATAGTATTGTTCGATACGGGTGCTTTGCACTATTTTATTGCAAAATCATGCGTAGAAATGTTGGGCCTTAGTTCTGAAAGGTCAGGCCAGGATATGAGAATCTCATCGCCTATAGGAGGGATTATGACTGTTACACACTTTTGCTCGAACCTAGAGTTGACATTATGATCACTTAAGGTTCTAGCTAACAATCTAAACGTAATACCCATGGATGATGTAGACATAATCCTAGGAATGGACTGGTTAGCTAAGAATCATTCCATGATTCTATGTAAGGAAAGGAAAATTTCGTTTCACTTTCCTGGACAAGAAGCTACACATTTCCACGGGATCAGCATGGGAAGAAGAGTCCCGATAGTATCAGCACTACAAGCTAGGAGGATGATGAACCAGAAGGGATGCCATGAATTCCTTGTTTATTTAAACGAAGAGGATAAACCCGAAGCGCGGGTAGAAGACATTGAAGTTGTCCAAGAATTTTCGGACGTATTTCCCGAGAATCTACCAGGCGCCTCCCGATAGACAACTAGAGTTTACCATCGACTTGGGCCCTGATCAGCCCCAAAGTCGAAGCGCCCTATAGGATGGCCCCAAAGGAACTAGAAGAGATAAAAATCCAAATCCAAGAGCTTTTGGATCTAGGATTCATTAGGCCGAGTGTTTCACCTTGGGTAGCGCCTGTTTTGTTTGTTAAGAAAAATGATGGTTCTTTGAGAATGTGCATCGATTACCGAGAGCTAAATAAGATGACACTAAAGAACAAATACCCTTTACCCAGAATTGACGACCTGTTTGATCAATTGCGAGGAGCAGGTGTATTCTCGAAAATTGATCTTAAATCGAGATACCATCACCGAAAATACGATCCGAGGATGTACCTAAGGCGCATTCGAACCGTATGGCCACTATGAGTTCATAGTTATGCCATTCGGATTAACCAATGCACCACCGTATTCATGGACCTTATGAACATAGTATTTCATCCATTTTGGATAAATTTGTTTTGGTCTTCATAGATGATATCCTTATTTATTCAAAGAATGAAGATGATCATAGAGAACATTCTGAACGGTTTTGCAAACCTTGAGAGATGAAAGACTCTTTGCTAAGTTTAGCAAATGTTAGTTTTAATTGAAGGAAGTTATGTTCCTTGGACACATCGTCTCGTCTGCTTGAAGGTATAAAAGTAGATCCACCAAAGTAGAGGCCGTGCAGGAATGGAAATCACCAAAGACTCAGCACGAGATTAGAAGTTTCCTAGGATTAGCTGGTTACTATAGGAGATTCATCGATGGATTCTCCAAAATTGCAAGGCCAATAACCCAGCTACTTTGGAAGGGAATCAAGTTCAATTGGACTGATGAATGCGCGACGAGTTTCCAAATACTCGAGGAAAAATTGACAAGTGCACAGGCTAGCGGTCCGAGCGGACAAAGGGTATGTAGTCTATACAGACGCATCTAAGACTGGACTGGGTTGTGTTTTGATGCAAGAAGGAAAAGTGATAGCTTATGCATCCCGACAACTCAGACCGCATGAACTGAACTACCCAACCCATGACTTGGAATTAGCAGCCGTAGTTCATGCACTGAAAATTTGGAGACACCATCTCTACGGAGTAAGGTGTGAGATCTTCACAGACCATAAAAGTTTGAAGTATTTCTTCGAACAAAGGGATCTGAATATGAGACAAAGAAGATGGCTTGAATTAGTAAAAGATTACGACTGTGGTATTAACTATCACCCGGGCAAAGCGAATGTAGTAGCTGACACCTTGAGTCGTAAGAGCCATACCAAGTTAGGATGTCTCTTTATACAAGAGGAAAAACTCGTTGAAGTGTTTGGTAGAATGAGGATTGAACTGGTGGAACCACCTGAGACAATTGTGAGCTGTGTCGCTACACTCACACTGACGTCTGATTTAAGAACAAGAATTGTCGAGAGACAAAGGATGGAGAAAAGTTGGAAAAGATCCGAGAAAGACTAAGGTCCGAAGGATTCAAGAATTTCAAGAGCGCGGGATAACGCCTTATTATTTGAAGGAAGGATATGCGTTCTCGACGACGCAGAGCTTCGAGCGAAATCATGAGTGAGGCTCACGATCGCCTACACCGCCCACCCAGGCAGTACTAAGATGTACCAAGACCTGAAGGAAAAGTTTTGGTGGGAAGGCATGAAACGAGACATAGCTTCTTTCGTAGAACGCTGTCTTGTTTGTCAACAAGTGAAGGCACTACACCAACGTCCCTACGGAAAGTTACAACCGTTAGAAATCCCCGAGTGGAAGTGGGACGATATAACCATGGATTTCGTTACAAGCTTACCCAAGTCGAGAAGAGGAAACACAGCCATATGGGTAATTGTGGATAGACTTACCAAAAGTGCTCACTTTCTACCTATTCAAAGCACTTATGGATCTGATAAGTTGGCTCAGCTGTACGTTAAGGAAATGTACGACTACATGGAATGCCAAAATCTATTACCTCGGATCGGGACTCCAAGTTCACATCCAGTTCGGATTAGCTTGCGAGAACTGAGTGCAGATTAAATTTCATCAAGATTCCACCCACAAACCGATAGACAGTCGGAAAGAACGATCCAAACGCTAGAAGATATGCTTAGAACCGTAATTTTGGGTCGGGGTGCAAAATGGGAAGATATTTTACCTCTTATCGAATTTGCTTACAACAACAGCTATCAAGCGACGATCGGCATGGCCCCATACGAAGCCTTGTATGGCAAGAAGTGTAGATAACCACTTTATTGGGATGAAGTCGGTGAGAGAAAAGTCATAGGGCCTGATGCAATGAATGAGATGATCGAGATCGTTCGACAGATTAGGCGAGGATAAAGAGGCTCGGAAAGATGAAATCTTCTGACGATCTGCGTGAGATCCGAGCTACAGTTTGAGGATGGAGACAAAGTATTTCTTAAGGTCTCTCCATCGAAAGGGATTGTCAGGTTTGGCCTGAAAGGAAAGCTTAGACCCCGTTTTATAGGACCTTATGAGATCCTAGAGAGGATAGGTCCAGTAGCTTATAGGTTGGCTCTTCCGCCAAACCTAGGGAATGTCCATAATGTTTTTCACGTCTCGCAATTACGAAAATACGTTCACGATCCGAAGCATGTGATTCATCAAGACGACATAATCCTCGAGCCAGACATGAGCTATAAGGAAGAACCCGCAGCCATACTTGACCACAAAGTTCAAGCAACTACGAGCAAGTCGATTCCGTTAGTCAAAGTCTTTGTGGAACACCACTACGAAAGAAGCCGCGTGGGAGCTTGAAGAAGCGATGAGGAAAAATACCCCGATTTATTTTGCTAGAGGTATACAAATTTTGGGACGAAATTTTTCGTAAGGGGGGTGGAATGTAATATTCCAAAGAGACGAATATACGATTACGGTATTCTAAACCCGTAATTAGGGTTTTGCCGTATATTATTAATTTTTACGACATCGAATCTTGTGATTTCGATACGATATCGTTATAACAAACTCCTTTTCATAATTCACTAAGGATTGTGAATTAAAGGGTTAAAATGTTACGAAATGATTCGTCAATATATTTTAACGTCAAACGTGATCGAACATCGAAGATTTTAGGAAATTTTACGGCGGTGAAGCTTGGAATTAATTTCCATCTTAATTCTTTATTAAAGGAATATATTTATTTAAAGTATGAACTTCTCATGACCATTTTGAGATGGGTCGATTTTGAACGTTTTGAGACGTTTTGAACGTCAACGTCTAGAGACGTTTTGATAAATGAGTTTAATGCTCAGAAAATTATAATAATTAATTTCCTATTATTATTTTATATAATTACATTATTAATAATTATTAAAATCAATATTTGAGTTATTAAACTCGATATTTTCGAAATTAATTTTCGAAAACCCTAATCTTATAAATTAGGGTTTGATCACATGAAATGATACCATTAAATTATCATATGGTATCTAAACTATATAATATGATATATATGGATATTATTAAGCATTAAATCAGATATTTTAACCATGGAATTCGATGGTTTCAGTTTTTATAATTTCAAAACCCTAATTTCGAAACTTAGGTTTTTATTGCATGAAATGTGTAATAATTTTTATCCTATGCTATTATTTAATATATAAATCATATATTATGATATATATGATCGAAAATTACATGAGTATCAATAATAGGTGTAATTTATATTTTAATCCTATTTTTCCCTATTAATTTTGGTAATTTCGAAATTGTGACTATGTGATGATTTAATTATTTTTATGGCATGTATTATATATCTATGACCTATGCTATGATTAATACATGTATTATGTGTAATTAAAAATTAAAATCAGCCTCTAAACCTACCCCCCATGCGCCGGCTATACACCCTTCCCCATTACACAATGATTCCACTTTTAAATTGCCCAATGCATGGAAAGCTCATTTAACACTCTTAATCATCACATCCCACTCCCAAATGCAGCCCTTGTTTTCATTGGGTGAGTGAGAGAGAGAGAGAGGGAGACGGCATGAGTGAGAGGGAGAGAGATATAGGAGAGAGCCTTCATTTCTTCTCATTCTCATTCACTCCAACTTTGTGAACAAAAAAAAAAAAATCCTCTCCATTCTCTCCATTTCAGCCAAGAACCGAGCCAAGCCCCTCCCATTTTCGAGAGCTTCTCTTCTTCTTCTCCTTCGTTTCTTCTCCCCAAACCTTCATACCATACATTGTTCCTTGATATTATACCATTCTCAAGGTAAAACACTTGACCATACCACCGATTATTATCTCCATTTGCTTAAAATTTTTCGAGCATGTTTAAATATGTATGTATGTGTTTGATGTTCTTATTTTCGAAACCTTGTGTATTAGTATGTTCTTGATGGGTTTTATTTTCAAAAATATAAGCATGAACATGGGATGTTGTATATGAAATGTTGTAAGAATTTAGCTTGTATATTTATGATTTTCGAAACCATAGGATGTATTTGAAATAATTTTCGAAAACTAGAAAAATGGAATGGTGATGACCGAATGTTCTTAGGTGTTTTTAGCTTGGATTATTGTTATATAATGTGGTTAGAACACATAGGAATGTATTTAGAAATTTTTTAAAACCCTAGCTATTTAACCCTTTAATACCGTGAGCATGTATGAACATACCTTGGTGTATAATTTTTATTTCAAGCATACAATAGCATGTTATTGCTTTAGAACCTTGATTATATGTTCTATGATTTAATTAGAATTTTTGAAAATCAATTGCTATTTTATTTTTAAGGGCCGAGAGCATTATAAGTGTATAGGTTAGTGTATGATTTTATTTTTGAACATGCAATGGTGTATTAATGCTTTAGTATATTGTTTATGTATTGTGTGAATTTATTAGAATTTTTGGAAATCAAATACTAATTTAAATCAAATAAGCCGTGAGCTTTGAGCTCTTGAAGGTGATGATTTAATTAGTTTTGATAAATATTATGATATTATATTAGTATACTATAGTGTATAAACATAGTATATAATTGTTGGAATTTTTGAAAATCAAATACCATTTTGAATCAAAAAAGCCGAGAGCTATTGAGCTCCATATGGTGATGATTCAAATGTTTTTGGTTGATGTTATGATGTTACAATGTTATGGTATAATGTTTAATCATGTTGGAATTTATTTGGAATTTTAGAAATTGTTTGCTATTTATTTGGTAATTATCTTGTAATTACCGTAAATATTGTTATATATTGTTAAATGAATGGTTATGATGAACTATAGGTTATATTGGTGATGTATATTGATGTTGGGATATTATACTATGTAAATTTCAATTTTGGGAATTTTTGGATAATTATTCCCTAATTATTGAAATTACCGTAAGTATATATATGTATATATATTAATAACTAGCAAACAATATCATATGGATTTTATAAATTCATATTCTGGACCATAGTGTATAATAATGCACTATATTAATTTAGAAAAAATTTCAAAATTCATTTGATATTTTTAAATTAATTATCGAGTTTTCGATAATTAATAAGGATTTATAAATCCTTTTTAAATCAGTTTATTAATAAAATATATGTTTAATTAATATTCTGGACATAATAAAATTTTACAAAATTTTATAAACATAGATTGCTATGTTTGTGACAAACGTTTATTTTATAACGTTTTAAAACCGAAAATACGCGTTTTGTTCTTAAAAGGTTTATTAGAAATGCGAAATCATTTATAAGTCCTTGATTTACATGATAAATTGAGAAATAGGACTTTACGTTTTCAAATCGATCAAATTCGATTTATAAAACGAAATAGTAAGAAATTACTATTTGGAAGTCAAAATTGTTGACTTTGTTGACCAGTGTTGACTTCGTTGACTTTTTAAGTCAAACGTACGTTTACACGATTGACGAATACGCCAGTACGCGTAAGATATACTAATTGAGTATGATACCTCATTAGTAAGAAAATATTTCACAAATGAAATCCATATATCGAAAAACGTACTTATACGTTGAACGTATCTCGAGGAACGAGAATAACTCAATTGTATACGTGTTGGAGACATATTGAATTCACTAAGGAATTCAGTCTACATCGATATGAAATATCGAAGTTTATCTTAGCTTTTGAAAGTCTCGAGAGACTTGAGCGACGTCTAAAGCCTCGCGCCAGTAAAGATGTGGGCAAACGCCTTGATCGGATTGTGACGAACGATCGAACTGGGACTTTTACAACGAACCATAGTCCATGGGCTTCTTATCTTCAAAATGTGGCTTTTATCTTCAAAATGTGGGCCTTTTCTTACCCCACTAAATGTGACTTCTTGTCATTCTAAATGAGTTTATTCTGATTTATTCTACAATCATTAACAACTCTTTCTTGCATTACACCGCCAAAATATTTCGTTTTGTGTATGGATCCTATCATTTGCCGGGTAGGGCTGTGGAGATAGTTGGAACTTTATTATGACGAGTTATGTCATTTGGGTCGCCTTGACCTTTTAAATGTCGGGTCTGTGCGGATGATAAATGCACAGCTAGGATTGGCGTGAAGGTTGGAAACTATCTGTTGTGTTAACATATGCTTGTAGAGTATTTGTCGCTATCACGGGATTACGGCGGTCACGGCGTCGTAGATGGGAGGCCTCCTCTCGACATTTAATTTTTAATCTTGTTATGAATTGTTACTATGAGATATGGACCATACACACCAAGAAAATGCTCGGCCGAGCTATGTTTACTGACCGAAATGATTTGGTAAGCCTGAAGGCATTTTTACTAAAACCCTCGTGACTTACTCGATATTGGCGGTAATTCAATTCAAATGTTTTCGGCATAAGTCCACTAAGTGCAATTTCTTGCACTTAGCCCTGCATGTTCTTTTTTAAATGTGCAGGTTGAGCTCTGATGGTGATGATGGGGAATGTGTTGAGGAGTCCAGTGTCCTTGACCCATTTATTAGAATTTGTGGTTTATACCTTGAATGCATATCGTCATATATGTATTCACACACTTGCCGCTGCTACACTCTGAACTCCTTTATTTATGCTTTATGTTACGAACTATTGAGGTCCATCGGATCAGGCCAAGTTTTGGGGTCCGATGGCCTAAACCTTTCTAAACCGTTATGACATTATCTTCTATTATGTTCAAGCATGCTAGTTTATCTTTGTTATGCATCTCTATTTTAGTCATGTAACCCCTAAAATACTACTCCTAGTATTAGTCGCCTCAGTCGGGTTGGTCCGGAGGGGTCGTGATGTAGTGGTATCGAGGCGCTTTTGCTCTTTGTAAACCCAAATCCTTTTATTCTAAGTCTAGATCGAGTCATTTGGTTTCTAGAAATCTCGACTCTCTCAACACTCCATCACATCGAGCTCAACCGGAAAAAGGTAATCGATTTCTTTCTCAAACTCATGAAATGGAAAATTTCTACATGATGAGCAAGTTAGAAGAGCTTTTGAGAAATTTTGTTATTATAAAAATTTTGGAAGTTGAGCAAGAAAATTTTTTCCAAAAATTTTGAATTGAACGAATGCAAGTGCTCAAGTATTGAGATGGAAGTGTATGGTAGTATCGAGTTGAATGATCAACATGGAATGAATGAATTCATTTTTGATATGTATATGAGTTGATCATGATTGTCATTTTGAAATCGTATTTCCAAAACTTTCAAATAAGACTTTACTTTCCAACTTTCGAAGTTTTGTTTATGATGGATGATATGTTATCATGAGATGAACTTAGACTCTAAGGAGCATGCTCACGTATCGTGAAAGAACATAGAAGTACGAACTTCTTTTCCCTTATGCGAACAAAAGAACGATAGGAAGAATGAAAGTGACGATATCCTTGAGCGCGGACAACGAAAGATGAGCGAGAAGGATGAACGAGGACGACCTCAACCTTAAAGCGGATCGACGTCGGCACTTCATCATCACTTCGACATGAGTGAGCACCAACACGAATCATGACATGGACGCCACTTACGGCTTATGAATGTTCAGCCTCGACTTAAAGACCCTTATATGGTAGGCGTATTACGTCGACGTACGTCTCGATTTACATTTTCGCACGATCGCGCAAATTTCCTACACTGCGTAGTAATTTTTTTTTAGTTAGATCTCTCTCGTTAGGACTCCGATTTACGTATGGTTTTCACCTGCGTACCCCTAACGCACTGATCTTCATTTGTTATGAAGAACAGAATCCCTAATTCTGTCTCCAGAATACGATAGAGTCCGTTGAACTCTAGCTTAAGTGTTTGATATAGCTGTACTAAATTAATCAATCATCACCTTATTCAATCCATAAGGTCTTGGCATTTTTAAAATAAATGCTCAACAATTTTCTAAAATTTCAATAAATTAATACAAGGTCTAAACATTAGTTCATGACATATTTATGTTAGATAATTCATGATATAACACTTATATACCATATAAATGGTGCACTAACTCTCAGCTTTTTCATAATATTCATCAAACAATTTTCTAAAATTTTCCAAAAATCATTATGTGCCCATAATTCATATTGTAACAACATTACAAACATAACAACAATCAAAACCAATTTATTCATCACCATAGTGAGCTTAGCTCTTGGTTTATTTGAATAAGATAGGTAATTGATTTTCAAAATTTCTAATAACAACATAAAATGCATAAAACATATTCTAAGCTAATAATTTAGCATTGCATGTACTAAATTAAAATCACACATTAACTTATATACATATATAGGCTTTGGTATTTGTTTGAAATAATTGATAAAATTTTCTATAATTTCCAAACAATTTACAAGAAATATATCTATCATCTTGAATCAACAATATATACTTGCATCACTACAAAAATACAGCCGAACAGCGACGGAAAATTCCGTCGCAAACCCTGTCTGATCCGTCGCTAAAATGGATTAGCGACGGATTAGCGACGGAATATGGGGGTCGCTGGAAACCTGGTTGCTAAAAAGTTTAGCGACGGAATAATGTCCGTCGCTAACAAATAGCGACGGAATAGCGACGGAATAGTCAGTCGCTAATCTGCGACCTAAGAACGGTCGTCTGATATAAATACCGTCGTTAATGCGATGCTAATCCGTCGTAGTTAGCGACGGATTAACGACACAACTATTCCGTAGCTAAAACTTCCGTCGCTAATCTGTTTTAATTAGCTTACGGTACAAAGTCCGTCGCTAAATTTATAGTTTTTTTTTCTATTGTGTAAAAATATTCCGTCAGAACTCCGTAGTAGGCGCCTCTATTCCGCCGCAAGTCCGTCGCACTTACCGTTGGTTCGCTTATTTTACGTTGTTAATCCGTCTCTAAACCGCCTCTAATCCGCCTTTAATCCGTCGCTAATCCGTCGCTATATTTACGCATTCGCGCAGACTTCAATTTCAATTTTTGACACCAAACCTGCTTTTCAAACAACCAACCCAAACAAATATACAAACAACCAATTTCATCCAATTCAATCTATTCAATCCAACCAAACAAACCAATTCCAACCTCCAACCAATTCCATCCATACAATACAAACTATGAAAACAAACCAATTCAATCCATATAATACAAACTATCGAAATAAACCAATTCAATCCAAACGGTAAGCATTTCAATCCAAACAAAACATTTCAATCCAAAATACAAGAATATCCAAACAATCCCATAAAACAACAATTTAAATCATGCGATAAGTTAACAAATTCATAATACAACCCAATATGACGAGAGGAAAACGGAGCTCATATCACGAGGCGGGGAAGCGGGGAGTCGGCCATGAAGCGCTTAGGCCTCCTCGCCGAGCGCTTTGAGCTGAATCGTTTGCACGCTATCTCGCCTCACCGCCAGCATTCGCCTCAGATGCCAAGGCCGCCGCCACCGCCAATCGGGCCTCGGATCCGATATCTGTTGTTGATAAGCGGTGGGATCAGCAGTGGGGCACTCTCCACCGAACGAGACGACGCCCGCTCGCATGTATGCCCGTGATAGAGAACCAGCCCAAACATCCTATTCTTTTTCTTTGAGGAGCTCCCAAGGACATTTTTGAGAATTTGAGTCCTATCTGGCTGCCTCATCACCCCCCCATTGGCTCAACTGGGTCACCTGCTCTCAACCCGCCTGTAATATAATTTCATACAATTATTATTTAATTAAATGCTCGTTGTTGCGCTTAACGAATATACTTACCGCGATACTCGAAGCTTTCCCGTCTGATAGCTCCCGTCGGCGGTGGTATGATATACGGAATACATCCCATCGACATCTTCTACGGCCACTCCACGCACTCTTGCTTATAAATAAGTCAAACAAATTAAATAATTAATAAGTATCACGATTCTTAAATAAATTTACTATATCTAAAACTTCAAAGTATTTACAATCTCTCTCGATACTCGAGTGCGGGCGTGAGCCACCCCGATGCTCGACTATCCCAAGACCCTCGCCATCCGGCTCGGACATCCTGTTGCTGCGGCCTGCCGCCTTCTTGGACGCCCGTCCGAGCCCAATATGCCTTCCAATTATCCCAATCTCGCTCGGGGATAAATGGAGGTGGGTCACGAGTCCTTCGCCGCTTGATCTTGTGAACAAGATCTTTATAGCGCTCGCGCCTTTGCGCACCAAGAGGAATAGACGGGGCATCATCCATCGATCATCCCAATAAAAATGTTTCGCAAAAATATATGATTACAATATGCAAATTAAGGTCAAATCATAAATTACTTAGATAAACAACACGAACCTCGAATTGATCGAAATAAATCTGCTTGAACTTTGGGGTACCAATTTCAATTAAGCCGTTGTGATTCATGAAACTACGGAATGACTCCGTAATCACGCGGGCTATATCATTGCTTCGGACACAAAATGCTTCAATTTATAGGAAATAAAGACATCGAATGCTACAATTTATTTAAACCGAGACATACAAGAGATAACGCCATACCCATTCACAATGGCTATCTTCTTCATCCCTCTCTAGATGGCACTCCACCACTTTGCCGAGGGGGCGGATCGAGAGAGTGCCTCCATGCCTTCTTCTAGGTCAAGCGGGTGAAGGCGACGGCGTGTATGACCACGAGTGCCTCCTACGTGATGACATCCGCAAACAAATGTAAAAATACCGTATTAAAATTCACAAATAATGCATATCATAATATTTTGTGTGCATACAAAAATGCTATAAATTCAAACCCTATTCATCGTCGTCGCCATCATCATCATCCAATGTATGATTATCTTACGACTGACAATTCAACTTCATCATCCTCATTATCGACGTCTCTTCAATGTCTATGAGTGTACCATCGGGATGAACTAGTGTCGTGTCCTCATCCACAACGACATTAGTAATCGAACCTAATGCATCCTCTTGAAAGGGAAGGTACTATCGATCGAGAACTCTCATCCGAAACTTCCACATTAGATCGAGCTTTAATTTTGCATACTTCCCACCACTCTTTCTTAGATTGTTTTAAACTTGATATGCACAATAGTATACTGAATGGCTTGATCACGAGGATAAACGGTTCGAACTTGTTATATCTTCTGGTATGATTTACCGAAACCAACTTGTACTCGGAATGAATTGATAACCCCAATCGTGAAGGATCAAACCACTCGCATCTAAACAATGTTGTGGTCTTCGTTGGTAGCCCAGGATATTCCAACTCACAAACCTCTAATAATCGCCCATAAAAATCGAGTTCTTCGTTGGTACCATAAGTTTCACCTTTAATGCACACTCCACTATTCATAGTTGATCTTTGTGACCCATGTTCTAATGTGTGAAATTTGTAACCATTTATATAATACCGGCACGCCTTAATTATTAGTCAAGGCCCTTTGGCAAGAGACAATATGAACGGATTCACAATGTTGTTAGTATGATCTTTGACCTATTATTAGTAAAAAAACGATTAGAATGACTAAACGTACATATTAAATATTTTCTACTAATAATCATCAGAACACTCACATATGCCTCAAACCAAAACGGGAAGTCTCTTTCAATCGACCTTTGAATATCAGAGCTAGAGATCGGATTCGATCTTTCACATCTTCGTGAATAAACTACATCAACATATATTTACGAGCCTAGTTAATAATAACAATAATAATAATAATGTGGAATGAATTCTAAGAAAACTCGACACTTACGCCGTAAATGTCTGCAACTTCAACACGGTTAAGCAACACGATAAACGCAAAGATCATATTCTCTACTATCCAAATATCTCGTTGACATATTTCCAAAAGGTCCGCCATCTTGCTTGAAGATTTGAAGCATATCCGGATAGTCTTAGCGCTAATCTCCGCTTGACCATGATGCAAATCTACGAACTTCGTTCTTCGTGATCATCAAAATAATACGAGCAAAATGTCGATGCTTCTTCTACTAAGTAAGCATTGCGATAGAACCCTCAACCACGGCTTTATTTAAGACGTTGTTCTTCAACTTACGTAAGTATCACAAAATTTAGAACGTTGTTCTTCAATTTATATATATATATATATATATATGTGATAATGTACTGACGGTACCTTTCAAATGGATACATCCATCGGTATTGAACGAGTTCTCGCAATACGGGCTTCATCGACTAGATGAACCGGAAGATGTTCCATGGAGTCAAGAAACTAGGGAAAATGCGCTCAAGCTTGCATAAAATCACGGAATATTTTCTTGAGCCCGCATGCATCATCGAGCCCTATGTTTCGAGAAGTTAAATCTTTGAAGAATAAAGATAATTCATTACATACTTTCCAAACATCAGGTGGGAGAAGTTCGCGAAATGCAATCGGTAGAATTATTTGCATGAAAATGTGACGATCATGACTCTTCATCCCAAACATCTTCGCCATTTGTCATGTCTACACATCTACCCATGTTCAAACGCACCCATCCGAAATCTTAAACCTCTTACCCACTCACATAAGACTTTTTTCTCACGATTGTCAAGTGTATAAGAAGCGCTTTGGATATTTTCCTGTTGATTCATTCATCGTCAACTCGTGCATAGCGGTATAAATTAAGTTCTTCTCTAGATTTGCTCGTATCTTTTGTCTTCCTCGACATTCATGATCGTGTTGAAGACATTATCGAACACATTCTTCTCTATGTGCATGACATCCAAATTATGCCGAATCAAAAGAGAACTCCGGTGAAGGTAGATCCTTAAAATACTTCTTTTCTTCCATCCAACTGTAAACCGCTTGATATTCTCGCTATTTATTTCATCACCGCGCCAATCTCTCATTTTAGACTAGTCCCATACCCATAATTAGTGATGTAAGCTCATCTCCGATCGCGCTCGTGGATCGTTAGTAATCACCGTGTTCTTTCCAAACCTCTTCGATCCCTTCAAATGGGTGATTAGGAGCTAGAAATTTACGATGGTTATCAAACCATGATCGCTACCACTTTTAGCTAAAGTAAAGCATCGATACTCCATGCAAGGCGGACAAGCTAATCTTCCAAATTGCATCCATCCGCACAACATAGAGTATGCAGGAAGTCACTAATTGTCCAAAGTAATGCAACAGTGCATTTGAAAATTTCGCTCAACGATACATCATAAGTAAGAACGTCATCCCACAAATCTATTAACTCGCTATCAATGGTTGCAAGAACACATCAATCTTCTCCTTCGGATTACGCGGTCCCGCACTAAGATCGTAAAAACATGTATTGCTCCTTCATACACAGCCACGGGGAAGATTATAAGAATTCGATATAGCGGGCCATGATGAATATTGCTTTCCGATTGACCGAATGGCTGAAAACCGTCGCTGAGAGTCCCAATCGACGTTACAATTTCGATGCAAATAAGGGAAACTTAGTGTTCAAATGTTTCCATGCAATCGAGTCTCGCGGACGACGCATGACCCCATCATCGATCGACGATGCATGCCAACGATATTTTCATTGTAGCATCGATGCATATAATCTCGTAGTCGAGGAGTTAGAGGAAAATAATACATCTTTTATATGCTACTTGTGCTTTCCGTCGACTTCCACCACCGAGTATTGCTCTTGAAACGAGGATGGTTCTGCATTTGCAGCTCGTCAATTCGTAATCTTCGCGCCAATAAATCATGCAATTAAATGGACAACAATCAATTTTGTGTACAGAGCACCCCATGCCACGCAACAATCTCTTCGTCTTGTAGAAGTCATCAGCACGCAATTTCCATCCGATGCGACTCTTTCATCGATTCGATATTTGATCAAAACCGCTTCTCGAGAATGTTGTTCTCTCGCTTTCAACTCGTAAGTCGAGCCACAAATGATAATTGTGTACGATCCGAGCAACCCGCCACAAAGGTTTATCGGCAGACATTCAACATATCGTAAAATTTTTTGCATCGAATTTGGCTCCTCTTCGATCTCGTCAAATGGAACCGGACCAAAGAAGATCCACTACCATCGTATGATACGTATTTGGTTGACGGTTAACATCCTAATCCACAACATTGTGCCTACTTGTGGTTGTCTCTCCGAAATATCCATGTGATAATTTGGAATAAATCCAAATTTTGATAAGTGAAATCGCACAAGATCTTTCTTCCGATAAGGTATATTCTTACATTTCTTACACGGACACTGATTTTCTCTCCATCCGCTAATAAAAAGCGAGCACCAGCTTAATTCAATAAAACTTTCAAGTCCATCTCGAAATTCAATATTTAATCCACCAACCGAACTAAACCTCTTATACATCCACTCACGATTGTCATTCATTCTTCAAGCTCCTAATTATAAATAATTAATTAAACATGTTCAACATAAGTTTTACAATATAAACTAATTATACACTCATAACTTAGGAATATGTTAATTCATCTATAAAGTAGTTTCTTGTAATGACATCTCATACAAGGACATATATGGACCACACTCATTTAGAAAATATGATCACACTTAATTATTAAATAATTATGAAATATGAAATTTATTATGATGGATTGCGACGTTTAAGGGAAGAATAAGGAGATGTGTTTGTTTTATTTAAAAAATGGAGATGAGTTTGGGTTATTAATTCATAAAATTTCAAGACCCAAAATCCTTTCATCGTACATGAGTAAGAAAATTTATTTATTTCATGTTTATAATTATAAGGAAAATTGCGCTTTAATATCCCAAATTATCGACCTTTTAATAAAAATATATCGAATTATTCACAATTACAATTAAATTTTAAACTATCACAAAATGATAAAATGTCCCTAAATTCAAGTTTTATTATTGAAAAATATTAAAAATGAGCTAGTATTAAATGAACGCCGTTTGGTGCCTATAATATAAATTTATTTAATCCTAAAAATATCGACTACTAGCTAGGTGGCAACTATACAAATTGGTCAATATTTTTATATGACAGATAAACACTTATAAAACATTTTATTCATATAACAATTCTAACAAAATTTCTAAGAGTAAGTTTTATAAAATTAATCGCCATTTGATTCTAATTCAACCAAACTCATCCAAATTTCACCAATTCATCACCATATGCATAATTATACACTTAACAACTCAAAACATCTCACGAAATGATGAATTTATCATCCCAAGCTTATCAATTTCACAATCACAAGACTAACATTCAATGCATCATATATAATATTTTCACTATCAATTCAATATCATATATAATATTTTCACCATCGATTCAATACATCATATAATAATTTTAACTATCAATTGATATATATAACAAATATATAACAAAATAAAAAAATATAAAAACAAACAAACCAACCCAGACTGACGACTACGGGAGACGGGGCGGCAATGGTAAGATGCATGGAAGCAACGTGATGGACGGCGAATGGCGGCGGCAAGGTGGGCAATGCAAGGCAGGGGTTGGGCTGGTGGGGGCTGTGGTGTGGGGTGGGGTGTGGTGTGGGGTGGGGCATGGTGTGGGGATGGGGCGTGGTGTGGCGGTGGGGCGGCGGTGGGCTGGGTGGGACAGTGGTGGGGGGGCGACGGGCAAGGTGGGGTGGGTGTGGCGGCGGGTGGGGTGGGGCAGCTGGCGACTCAGGGGACGGCGACGGGCAGCGGAGGCAGGCAGGTGGTCGGCTAGCGCCGCGGCAAGGGCTGGGCCGGATTTGGGGTTGGGGAGGGAGGATGCGCAATTTCAGATATGAAATTGGGGAAGAAAGCCCGTCTGTAATTAAACTTTTTAGCGGCGGATTAGCGACGGAATTATCCGTCGTTATATTTAAAACCCTGTAACGACGGATTAAAGACGGAATAATGCATTTAACGACGGAATAAGTTTAACGACGGATATTTATCCGTCGTTAATTTACGTACAGAATATAAAAAAATCAAAAACATTTTAATTTAACGACGGACTACAATCCGTCGTTAAATTAGCGACTACATTACGACGGATATTCCGTCGCTAAATTTTTTGGGAATAAAAAAATTCAAAATTAAAATTAACGACGGATTTTGTCCGTCGTTAAAATAAATAAAAAAAAAAACTAAAAAAATCCGCTTATTTTACGACGGATTAGCGACGGATTTTTTATCCAATTTTAAAAAATAACAAAAAAAATTAGATTTAACGACGGATGGTGTCCGTCGTTAAATTTAACGACGGAATAGCGACGGAAATGCCGTTGTTAATATTTCGTGAAATCCCGCCATGTTCCGTCACGATCCGTCACGATCCGTCGCAAAAAAATTCCTTTTAATCCGTCTCTAATCCGTCACGATACACGACCAGCATTTCGACGTCGCTAATCCGTCGCTGATCGGCTGTATTCTTGTAGTGCATGTTCTAAATGAAAATTATACATCAATTTATATATATATATATAGCTTCGGTCCTTTTGAAAAGAATAGGCAGGATTTTTCTTAAAATTTTCAATTAAATCATAGGGTATAAAATTCATGCTCTAGAGTTATAAAACATCATTGCATGTTATAAAATAAAATCATACACATATATATACATATATATGGCTCACGGTCATTGGAGAATTAAGGTAGGAATTTTTCTAAAATTTCAAATAAAAAGCTATGGACTTTATAATATCATAGATTCACTATATGCAATTGCATGTCTTAAATAAAATTCATCACTCACATAATATATATATAAGTCTCGGTTCTTATGAAATAAAATAGCAAGAGTGTTCTAAAATTCTCAAATAAATTATATGCATTCTCAATACATCATAAATCCATAATATCATATTGCATGTACAAAATAAAATCATACACCCACTTATATTTCATATGCTCTCGGTTGTAATAAGAAATTGGGCATGCAATTTTTCTCGCAATTTTAAAATAATTACTATGAACACATATAGCATCATAGATTTATAAGTCATGCTCTAACTCATATCTTCAAGCCTCGGTCATCAACTACATTTTTCAACCATGGTTCGAAATTTTTAAAACATGTATCAACCTCAATTTATCATGCTACACATTCTTAGAACAATACATAACCATAGATTCATAAGATTTTTATCTTAGATCATACATGCAAGACTTAGAAAAATAAGAACACCAACATCTATACATTTTCCATCACAAACAACATGCATACTCAAAATCTTTCAAGATAAAACTCAAGAACACATGCAATGTCCTTGCATTGTTTTCCATGAGCTTTCAAAAGAAAACAAGAATGGTTGAATCGACTCCTACCTTGTTGATATAGATTAAATGGACAAGGTACAAGGTATTGAGGTGTGGTATGGAAGAAGAGAGAAAAACGAAGCTTGGAGGAGGTGTAGAGCTCTCGTTTTCACGAGAAAAATGGAGAAGGAAATTGGTGTTCTTGAGAGAGATGAGAGGTTTGGAGAGAGATGAGAGTGGGGTGTTTGAGTGTAGAGTGTTTGAGTGAGTGAAATAATGAGTAAAATCTGAATATCTACCCCCCCATATCCCCCTATGCTCGGCCCTCTCTCACTTGCACACACAAGAAACCCTTCAACTTTTAATAATATTCTATGTAGATAGTGGAGGTTAATCATTGGTATCCTACACACAATCTTCTTGAAAAATAGCTACAATACATCATTAGTGGGAGATTTGTTGATATAAAATCTGAATATATACATATATATATGCATGTAAGAGTGATAGAATTAAAAATACACTTTGTTATACACATATACATTATACACGGCTTTTATGCCTTAAGCACATTAAATAATTTAATTCCATGCTAAACATACATATATACATCATATAATATAATTTAGATGATAATTAATATCATAGGTTAATTAAATAGCATAAGTGAAGAAAATAACTCAACATTGTGCACATAAAACGGCTATCGCCATTTGGCTAAACCATAGATTAAATATTTTATTTCATATCATTTATAGGTATGTGCACCTTGGTATATGATTTAAATGATAATTAATAGCATAAGATAATTAAAAAGGCATGAATTTTCGAAGAAAACCCTAATTTCGAAATATTAGGGTTTTCGAAACTAGGTTTGGGGATTTTTATTAATCCTAATGTTCAAGCATTAATTAAATGCTTAATAATACTGTAATATTATAAAAATATCATAGGAAATAAATTCCTATAATTTCTTGATCATTAAAACCATCGTTCGTTTCATCTCTAAACGTTGACGTTTGAAAACGTCTCAAAACGTTACGTATCGACTCATCTTGAAATTGGTCATAAATGATCCTAATCACATTATTAAAATATTCCATTAAAAATGGAATATAATTCTAAGCTTGATTTGTCACGACCCCAATCCGGACCAACCCGAATCTGAGGGCGACTAATACTAGGAGTAGTATTTTAGGGATTACGGGTAAAATAAAATGCATAAGAATAAACTAACATGCTTGAAAGAATATAAGGTGATGTTATAATGTTTTGAAAAGGTTTAGCCATCTGGACCCCAAAACTTGGCACGATCCGATGGGCCTTGATAATTCACAACATAAAACATAAATAAAGGAGTTCGAGTATAGCAATGAAAGTGTGTGAATACATATATGACGATATGCATTCAAGGTATAACCCAAACATTCAAGTAAATCGGCCAGGACACTAGACTCTCAACACATCCCCATCATCACCATCAGAGCTCAACCGCACATTTAAAACAAACATGCAGGCTAAGTACAAGAAATTGCACTCGGTGGACTTATGCCGAAAATATTTTGATAAATTTGGATTACGCGCGATATCGAGTAAGTCACAGTGGTTTTAGTTAAAATGCCTCAGTCTTACCAAATCATTTTCGTAAACATAGCACGGCAGCATTTTCTTGGTGTGTATGGTCCAGATCTCATAGTCACAATACATAATAATAAATAATTAAATAAACGCCGAGAGGAGGCCTCCCATCTACGACGCCGTGACCGGCCAGAATCCCGTCAGACACCAAAGACACAAATCTGCAAGCATATGTTAACACAACAGATAGTTCCAACCTTCACGCCAATCCTAGCGGGCATTTATCATCCGCACAGACCCGACATTAAAAGGTTGGGTGCTACCACAACAATTGATATAATAGTTCCAACTATCTCCACAATTTCTACCCGGCATAACAGATAGGATCCATACACAAACGAAACATTTTCGGCGTGTAATGCAAGAAACATTCAATAACAATTGTAGGATAAGTCTTTGTAAATAAACTCATTTGAAATAGCAAGAAGTCACGTTTTAGTGGGGTGAAAAGGCCCACATTTTAAAGGTAAGAAGCCCACCGACTACGGTTCGTTGTAAAAGTACTAGTTCGATCGTTAGTCAAAACCCCGCTCGTTGCGTTTGCGTCCACACCTTTACGAAAAAGCGAGGCTTTAGTACGCCGCTCAAGTCTATCGAGACTTACGAAACTTAAGATAACTTTGATATTTCAGATCGATGTGAGACCGAATTCCTTAGTGAATTGAATACGCCTCTAACACGTGTACGATCGACTTTTCTCGCTCGAGAGATCGCTCAACGATAAGCACGTTTTTCGATATATGGATTTCATTTATGGAATCCTTTCTTACTAATAAGGTATCATACTCAATTAGTATATCTTACGCGTACTGACGTATTTAAAAACGTATAATCGTACGTTTGACTTGAAAAGTCAACGAAGTCAACACTGGTCAACAAAGTCAATGATTTTGACTTTTAAATAGTAATTTCTTACTATTTTGCTTTATAAATCGAATTTAATCGATTTGAAAACGTAAAGTCCTATTCCTCGATTTATCTTGTAAATCAAAGACTTATAATTATTTTCGCATTTTTAATAATTCTTTTTATAATTAAAAAGCGTATTTTGGTTTTTAAAACGTTACAAAATGAACGTTCGTCTCAAACATAGCAATCTATGTTTATAAAATTTTGTAATATTAGAAAACTGTCCAGAATATTATTTTACCAAAAATTTATAATTAAACAGTTTTTAAAAAGGATTTTAAAATCCTTTTTAATTATCGATAATTTCGATAATTAGATTAAAAATACTAAATGATCTTTGAAAAATTTTCTAAATTAATATAGTGTATTATTATACACTATGGTCCAGAATATGAATTTATGAAATTCATATAACACTGTTTTCTATTTATTTATATATATACATATATAAATATTCATGGTAATTCCAATAAATAGGGAATAATCATCCAAAAATTCCCAAAATTGGTATATACCTATTATAACATCCCAACATCAGTATATAATATTCTCATAACCCATAGTTCATCATAACTATTTATTTCAATATATAACAATATTTCACACAGTAATTATAGGGTAATTACCAAATAATAGTAAACAATTTCTAAAATTCTAAATAATTCCCAATATCAATAAACATTATATTATAACATTGTAACATCATAATATCAACCAAAACCATTTGAATCATCACCATATGGAGCTACAAGCTCTCGGCTTTTGAAAAAAATGGTATTTGATTTTCAAAAATTCCAACAATTATATACTATGTTTATACACTATAGTAAAGCATTAATACACCATTGCATGTTCAAAATAAAATCATACACCAACCTATATAATTTAAATGCTCACGGTAATTTTGTAAAATCAAGTATATGATTTTCAAAAATTTTAATTAAATCATAGAACATATAATCAAGGTTCTAAAGCACTAATATGTCATCAGATGCTTGAAATAAAAATCATACATCAAGGTACATACTTTTAAAACTCACGGCATTTATAAAAAAATACCTAGGGTTTTCTAAAATTTCTAAATAATATCCTATGTGTTCTAACCATATTATACATCAATAATCCATGCTTAGAATGTGCTAAGAAGCATTCGGTCCTCATGAAACATTTTACACATTTTATAAGATTTTCAAAATTATAACAACACATACTATGGTTGAAAATCATGTACACATGCTAGCCAATCCAAAATTTAATATACAACACCTATGCTCATCTAACATATATTCTCATATTTTTGAAAATAAATCAACAAGAACATAGACATAACCATAGCTCATGCTCAAGAACACTTAAACACTTATATAAAATTTGAACACACATATAACATACATGAACATGCTCGATTATTTCTTGAACAAAGATGATAAAAGTCAAAGCTTTTGTGTCTCATTTACCTTGGATATGGTATGGAATCACAAGAACAATGCTAGGTATCAACCTTGGTGGAGAGAAATGGAGAAGAAAAGAGAAGAAAATATTTGAGAAATGAGAGGTGGAGCTCTCGGTTCTTGGCAGATTTTGGGGGAGAGAGTGAAGTGTTTTGTGTGTTCAAATTGTTTGAGTGTGTATAGTTAGGAGTGGGGTGAATGGGAAGAGTCCCTACTCCTCTAAGCCTCTCTCTCTCTCTCGATTTTGCCAAGGAGAAGGAGAATCAATGCAGCCAAATGATGAGGATTTTGTGATGATAGGCTAGAGCAAAAAGTAAGCCGTGCGTTGGGTAGAATTTGAAAGAGAGCATGCTTGTCTCTAGGTGGGTGCCGGTATGTGGGGGGTTCAAGGGGTGTGATTTAATTTTTGTTACACTATAATACTATGTATTAATCATATTATAGGTCATAGATATATAATACATGTCATAAAAATAATTAAAACATAATATATGCACACATTGCTATTACCGATCGAAAATTAGGAATAATAGGATAAAAATTATAAATCACACCTATTATTGATACTCATGCCCAATTCGATCAATTATACACATATATATCATAATATATGATTTAGATATTAAATAATAGCATAGGATATAATTATTACACATTTAGAGAAATAAAAACCCTAATTTCGAAAGTTTGGGTTTCAATTTTATAAAAACTGAATCCTTCGATTTTTGTGGCTGGAAATCTGATTTAATGCTTAATATTATTCATATATATCATATTATAAAGTTTAGATACCATAGGACAATTTAATGGTATCATTTCATGTGATAAAACCCTTATTTATAACATTAGGGTTTTCGAAATTACAAATAAGAAATATCGAGTTTTAATACTCAAATATTGGTTTTAATAATCATTAATACAGTAATTATACAAAATAATAATAGGAAATTAATTATTATAATTTCCCGAGCATTAAACTCATTTTTCAAAACGTCTCTAGACGTTAACGTTCAAAACGTCTCAAAACGTTCGAAATCGACTCATCTCAAAATGGTCGCAGTAAGTTCATACTTACTAAGTAAATATATTCCATTTAATAAAGGAATCAAGATGGAAATTAATTCCAAGCTTCACTGCTAATAAATTTTCATGAAAAGCTGACGTTCGATACGCGTTTGACGTTTAAAAATATTGACGAATCATTTCGTAATATTTCAATCCTTTAATTCACAATCCTTAGTGAATTATGAAAAGGAATTCGTTATAACGATATCTTATCGAAGTCACAAGATTCGATGTCGTAAAAGATAATATACTGTGAAACCCCTAATTACGGGTTTAGAATACCGTAATCGTATATTCGTTTCTTTGGAATATTACATTCCACCCCCCTTACAAAAAATTTCGTCCCGAAATTTGTATACCTTTAGAAAAATAAGTCGGGGTATTTTTCCCTCATTGCTTCTTCAAGTTCCCACGTGGCTTCTTCGTCTGGTGCATCACAAAGACCTTAACTAACGGAATCGACTTGCTCCGTAGTTCTTTGAACTTTGTGGTCAAGTATGGCTGCGGGTTCTTCCTTATAGCTCATGTCTGGCTCGAGGATCACGTCGTCTTGGTGAATCACGTGCTTTGGGTCGTGAACGTATTTTCGTAATTGTGAGACGTGAAAAACATTATGGACATTTCCTAGGTTTGGCGGAAGAGCCAACCTATAAGCCATCGGACCTATCCTTTCTAGGATCTCATAAGTCCTATGTAACGGGTCTAAGCTTTCCTTTCGTGCCAAACCCGACAATCCTTTTGATGGAGAGACTTAAGAAATACTTTGTCTCCATCCTCAAATCAGAGCTCGGATCTCGCGCGTGTCGGTAAGAAGATTTCCCGTCTCTGAGCCTCTTTATCCTCATCCTAATTTGTCGAACAATTTCGATCATTTCACTCACCGCATCAGGCCCTATGACTTTTCTCTCACCGACTTCATCCCAATAAAGTGGTGATCTACACTTTTTGCCATACAAGGCTTCGTATGGGGCCATGCCGATCGTCGCTTGATAACTGTTGTTGTAAGCAAATTCAATCAGAGGTAAAATATCTTCCCATCTTGCACCTCGATCCAAAATTACAGCCTAAGCATATCTTCTAGCGTTGATCGTTCTCTCCGATTGTCCATCGGTTTGTGGGTGGAATGTCTGTCTCAAGTTTAACTGCACCAGCCTCTCGCAAACTAATCCAAAATCTGGATGTGAACTTGGAGTCTCGATCAGAGGTAATCGATTTTGGCACTCCATGTAGTCGTACAATTTCCTTAACATACAGCTGGGCCAACTTATCAGATCCATAAGTGCTTTGAATAGGTAAAAAGTGAGCACTTTTGGTAAGCCTATCCACAATTACCCATATGGCTGTGTTCCTCTTCTCGATTTGGGTAAGCTTGTAACGAAATCCATCGTTATATCGTCCCACTTCCATTCGGGATTTCCAACGGTTGTAACTCCCATGTGGTCGCTGGTGTAAAGCCTTCACTTGTCGGGCAAACAAGACAGCGTTCTGAAGGAAGCTATGTCTCGCTTCATGCCTTCCCACCAAAAATTTTCCTTCGTGTCCTGTACATCTTAGTACTACACGGGTGGGCGGTGTAGGGTGTATCGTGAGCCTCACTCATGATCTCGCTTACAAGCTCTGCGTCGTCAGAACGCATATCCTACCTTCAAACAATAAGGCGTTATCCGCGCCTCTTGAAATTCTCAATCCTTCGACCTTAATCTTTCTCGGATCTTTTCCAACTTTTCCTCAATCCTTTGTCTCGACAATTCTCTTTCTTAGATCGAGGTCGGTGTGAGTGTAGCGATCATACTCACAATTGTTTCGTGGTTCAACTAGTTCAATCTTCATCCCGCCAAACTCTTCAACGAGTTTTTCCTCTTGTACAAAGAGACATCCTAACTGTATGGCTTTCACGACTCAAGCGCCATTACCACATTCGCCTTGCCTGGTGATAGTTAATACCACGGTCGTAATCCTTTACTAATTCTAGCCATCTTCTTTGTCTCATGTTCAGATCTCTTTGTTCAAGAAATACTTCAAACTTTTATGATCCGTGAAGATCTCACATCTCACACCATAGAGATGGTGTCTCCAAATTTTAGGGCATGAACTACATTTGCTAATTCCAAATCGCGGGTTGGGTAGTTCAG